>CM051389.1:5066369-5224110 GCA_028015245.1 Cardamine occulta
CAACTACCGCTTAACTACCCTACCCATAAATTTTACTAGCGTTATTGTTCTTGGTAATTCGAATCTACTTTACAATATTGTATAACGAAATTTAACCTTTAATATACATGTATATCCATTTCTAGGCTCACAGAGTCATAAATGTCAGGGATTTCTATTTTTCAATTTTTGGAATCATTGTATAAATGGATATTAGACATTTGTGCATATATTTGTACTCTTTTTATGATTATAAATGAAACTGAAAATCACACCATTGGCTCATACGCTATTTATGTATGTACTATTTTTATTGGATTTAATGGATCTACTTCAAATGGTCTAAATGTATGTACTATTTAAATCTATTCAAGATTTAAATAGTGTCCGCTCTTTGCAAAAAAACGTAATAAAATCGAAAGAATAATGTAATTTTATATTCGGGGTTTCAAGTTAGTGCATCAACAAAGAGATTGGAATAGAAAAGCCGATTTTTTTGCAAGAAATGCTTGTTTTCATAACCTTGTAATTTTTTTTTGTAAAACACTTATGTGCATTATTGGTTAAATAGGAATGTGAATTCTTTTCTTTCTCAATAAAAGAAGTGATGTCACTGGTGCACTTGACGACATAAAAGAGTCACTACAAGAGCTTGTAATTCTTCCTCTGCGTAGAGCAGATCTCTTCACAGGAGGTCTTTTAAAGCCCTGCAGGGGAATCCTACTCTTCTGTCCACCGGATACTGGTAAAACAATGCTAGCTAAAGCCATTGCAAGAGAGGCAGGAGCGAGTTTCATAACCGTTTCAATGCCGACCATAACTTCGAAATGGTTTGGAGAAGAGGAGAAGAATGTTAGGGCTTTGTTTACTCTAGCTTCAAAGGTGTCGCCAACGATAATATTTGTGGATGAAGTTGACAGTATGTTGGGAAAAAGAATGAGAGTTGGTGAACAAAAAGTTATGAGAAAGATTACGAATGAGTTTATGAGTCATTGGGATGGGTTAATGACTAAACACGGTGGGCGTACCTTAGTCATCGCTGATATGAATCAGCCTTTCGGTCTAGATATTATCAGACATTTCGAACGAATGTATAACTTATGCCGCACACAACTTATTTAGTTTTAGCCCTTTTTCGTTTAACATGATGAAAATAGTTGGTTGTTTGTATTAGAGTATCTAGAATATTATTAAGTATATAGAGTTGTATCTATCGTAATCATAGGACTAGACTTGTGTATAAATATGTACAATCTTCATTCTATATTCAATTTATTGAAAATTTACATGGTATCAGAGCAAAATCCTTCTAAAACCCTTTTTTTTTTTCCTTTTTCTTCTTTTTCTTCTTTGTTCTTGATGTCTTCATCTCCTTCTTCCGCCGATTCTCTTAGCTCTGGTCTTATCTTTAATCCTTCAGACACGCAAAATCCAATCCTCTCGATGAACATGAGTGCGGTGACTCGCCTCACAACCACAACTACATCACTTGGAGCTTACGTGTCTCGTTGTTCCTTGATGGACTCAATCTGAAGCAGTACATCACAAATGGCGCTTCAACTCTACCTCCTACGTTGCAAGTGAATGATCTCACAACGCCAAATCCAACGTACACTTCTTGGAACATGCAAATTTATTTTCTCAGCATTATTGGGATCAATCTCAACGCCACTCCAATCTCTCGTTTCCATGGCTACCACAACACTTCAAGCATGTAATACCCTATGATCTACTTTTGGCAACCCATCTCGTAGTCACTAGAAAAAGATCAAAGAGCAACTCAAGAAGAGTACCAAAGGAAAACGTACTATCAATGAGTACATTCAAGGCGTGAAGACAAAAGCATACCAACCGGCTCTGCTTGGAAAACCGCTAGACCATGAAGATGTCATCGAATACATCCTCGATGGACTTGATGAAGACTATCTGATATGCTCAAAGTTTCAATTCCCTATAGCTACACCTCAAGTGCACAAAATGCAATAGTAGTATATAGGGGTCGAATCCACAGAGACTCAAAAACCTCACGATAGACTTTTAGTTTCAAATTAAGCTAAGGAATCTAAGAAGTAATATAAATAACAATGCAAATAGTATTAAAATCGATTTGTTTATCAGATGGGAAAAACATCAGGTCTAGGAAATTTCTCAGGATATTAAGTAATGCAGATCATTAATTGGTTAAGATCGAATTACGAACAAGTTCCAGAACTCAAATCACAAAGATAAAATAAATCAACTTTCGTTGTGAGAATTTACTATGTCTAAAACCTAAGAAACCAAATTCCTTTGCGAATCCTAAATTTAAAAAAAGCATTAAGCTCAGATTTGATTTGTTCACAAATTATCAAATCCAAATTCCTTTGCAATTATCTAATTTGCTCACTCTAGACTCTATCAGATTACAAATTACACTTTCGTGCCAACTTAACAATCTATGATCTAGATTGTAGGTGATCAATCCAGAACTAGGTTTAAGAACAACCTAGATGAAGAACTATCAATTTTGTGAATCCCAACCAATCAATCAATCTAACATTCCATGCAATCCCTAATGCGAATCCCTAAACCTAACAAGGAATCTACTCAGACATAATCATTGAAACAAAAGACATGATTAGAATAGATATCATATGAATTAGAATAAAAAAAATAGAAACAGGGATTTGAAATCTCCTCTCAAAGTAGTACAGAGTAATCAGATCATCCCCAAGTTCCCCAATGAAAAACCTAAAAACCCTAATTAATAGTCTAAACATGACTTAGGATCTTTTGTAAATACATGAAACTTCAGGACAAAGATGCAAATCTCCAAAAACTGTATGTCTTCGCATGAAATTTATGGAAAAAGACCCGTGTCGACCGGCACATATGGTTGTGTCAATCGACACAGGTGGTAAAGAACGATACCAACTTTGACTTCTCAGATACAATGCTCCATAAACACTCCAGAATGTCCAAATGATCTCAAACGTGTATAAACTTGTTAAAGACTGAAAAACGACTTAAAAGACACATAAAAGACTCGATTATATACATATATCATAGCTTAAAACTCCTAAAAAACATGATATATCAACTTCCCTAGACGTACCTTTGCTTGCCCTCAAGCAAACAGCAAATTGAGCAAAAGTTTGAAAAACAGAAACTCACCTCCTTTTAGAGCATCACACTGACCAATCATCTTATAATCCACATACTACAAAACCAATCCAAATCGAACCTCCATGTACTTCGCCGTAGACATTCGCAGCTTTCCAGATTCAACCCATAATTTCGTAACATAGTCCATAAGCCCTTCATCGCTAGGTCTTATCTATGATCTCGATGCCTAGAACCTTCTAGACTCATTCTCGTACGATATCATAACAAACCAACCATACAATATTTGGTACTTTTTTTCTCCCCCAGACTTATTATTTTCTCATTCATTTTTTTTTCAAAGGTGTAGGTGAATAATGGCATCACGGAAAATTTTTTCAACCTCGCTTCCAACCTTCATGTGATCATCTTTTTTAAAGTAAAATAATGGGGTCATTGGAAAATTTTCTACCCTTTGACAAAAAAAAAATTATCTCATCTTTTCTGCTTTTATATTTATTACTTAGAATAAGGGAGAAATGGATCTTTTTTTTTTAACGCAGGTTGTTTGTTGTCAAGTATGAACGAGGAGTCAAGCCCTATGAACATCAGTCACAACGATGAGGGAAAAATAAAAATCAGAAAATAGCTCAGGTTTTAGTGGGTTTCTGTAGGAAATATGGAAGTCTCAAGTCAACTAGTCAATCTTTGGTTTTTTCATTAGTCGGATCTGGACTGATTCTGTTGGATGCACTTGTGTCGATCGACCCCAGGCTTAAATTGACACAGTTGTTCTGAATGAGTTGTTGTGTTGACCGACACACATGGTTGTGTCAATCGACACAGAGCGTGTTCGGTCACACAGATTTTTGTAGACGTGGTTAACTTGCGTTTGTATACAAGCCTCAACCTGTTAGCTAAGTAAGAACACTCAAATGCAAATCAGAAACAACAACAAAGCATAATATCAAGTTCTCAAGTTTCAAACACAAGGACTGAAAAACGGCTCAATTAAAACATTAAAATGACTTGAGATAAAAGTAAAAGAAAAGAAGAAAAGAAAAATAGAACCAGAATATTTGAGGAAGGAAAACTAGTCCTCCTCGAGGTCATCGTCCCTATGAGTGAACTGGTTGGAATCCTCAGCGTCATTATAAGCAACAACAGTGGCAGTGGGATCAGGAGTTGGTGAACAACGACGCCTGCAAGTCTTAGAAGGGGGGCGTGTACAAGTGATACCAGCTGCCATAAACTTCCACATGTGTCGCATAGTGCTAACCATGACCTCCGGAAAGCAGGACCACCATCAACATAGCCGGCAGGCGGCTCAGGAAACTCCAAGTCAAGAAGTGGTCCTTCCGCAAGGTCATCAACTATCTTGTCCTCTGCAGTAAAAGGTACAACTCTAGAAAGAGCTCCTTCATGGAGCCTGCATTGCGGGAATGAAAAAAGGAGTCTGTTATCCGGCCGGAAACTTAGTCGCAACACATCATCTTCTGAAATAGCTGTGAGCTCTGGCAGTGGGAGCTGAATGGTCTATCATGATCTGCTGAATCTTTGAAAACCCAATTAAGACCAGGTTTCATCCATGTAGTACTCTTCAGATGCTCTTGATCCATAAGCAACCGATCAATGTTAATGGTGTTTTTGCATGTAATAATATCGAAGTGCTTGAAGATCGGAGTCAAAAGGCACCCGACTCCCTCAACCCTCTTACTAACAAATGCTTTCATCTTCAGCGTGCAGAATGGTTCGTGAAGACTGCTCCCATGTTTAAATTGTCGGATGGCTCGTGAAACTCTCAAACCTCCTCAGGAAAGATGTGTCCAATCCTGTGATAGAGGAGTACAAGCTCGATCTTCCTCATCTTACTCGGCTCAGCTTTGTAAAGAATAGTATTTCCCAAAACACGCAAAAAATACCTCAGGACCGGATGTCGAACGTATGTCTACTTCTGCTCTCTTGACTCATATACCCCATTACCAAAAAATTACCAGAAATTCTGAAGGTCGTGCCACTAGGAGGTGAGAACAGCTCCAGTAGCCTCTTTCTTGAACTCATACAACCCACATAAATCACGGATGGAAATGCGATATCGCACTCCTTTGCACATGAAGGTCAGGACCCCTTTTTGTGCCACCTTCTTTCGCTCATTGACATAGAAAACACGAAACTTGGCCAGAACATATCGCACTAAGTCCAGAAAGAGATCATATTGCTTGGTAGGCATCGTGCTAAACCAATTCATCGTAGAATCTTCAGCACATCATCCCAGATTCCCATCGCCTTGATGGTCGAGTGGTCAATGAATTTTGTGGGTTTGATCTAGACAGACTGCCACACATTGTAGAAAAACGTGTTATACTCGTCCCAATTCTCAAAAATTGGTCTTTGTAAGCACTCTGGTTTCTTAGTCTTTGTCTTTGGATTGTGCTCCCAATTGACTCGCCTTTTGATCTTGAGATGTTCAGCTTTAGGCCAAGGAGGTGCAGCGTTTGGTGAAACGGGGGCAAATAATAGGGTGAGTGAGATGGTCAAGGTGACGGTGGAGGCTATGTGAACTTGATGCCCCACCTTGTTGCTTGCGGGCTTTCTTGGTCTTCTTAGGCTACTGCATCAAAAAACACAAGAGACGAACAATCCTGAGAGATTAGGTCAAAAATTAAAATTCGAAAATTGACCAAATTTGGTGCCAATCATCACAAGCATCAGTCCACAACATCAAATTCAATGTCAACTCATGTAATTTTGTCCCAATTTCGAGCCGTAGATAAATTTGAAGTAAATTCCATCATCAAACTAAAATCTGACAAGAAACTTGCAAACTAGGCTAAAAAATCACATGCCCAAGTCATATTCCGCTTCCAACACGTAAATAGGTGTGATTTAACCAATATGACAAGCTAAAAGAGGCTAAATTCGAAGATCTAACCTTTAGGGCAGAAATTGAAATTTGGAGATTTGAAGAACATACCTCAGAATTGGATTGAATGAGTGATATATATGGATTGAGGACAAAAATCCAATGAATTTAGGCTTTTGAATCGCACAAATTGGTGAAGAATCAAAGGATTTTTGATTTTTGTGGAGGTATGCAGCGATGGCGATGAGAGAGAGGAAGTGAGGAAGTAGAAGAAGAAATAGGGAATTTCAAGGACTAACCTCATGGCTAGTGTGTGGACCGACACACATGTTGTGTCAATTGACAATCAATTCAAAGCTTCCCCTTTGTTTTAGATCTTCACACAAAACACACCAAAAACGAAAGTAAAACGAAACAAGACTCAGAAATGCGTATTTACAGACTTAACAGTGGGTTGCCTCCCACCAAGCGCTCGTTTAACATTACTAGCTTGTCTGAAGCATGGTTATGCAGCGGGTGCATCAGTTAGAGACACAATGTGTTCTGATGGAGTTCTGGCTTTCGCCCAGTAGTGTTTCACCCGTTGTTCATTCACTGTCAACTCATTGCAGTCAGATTGGTAGCACCATATGGTCAGACCTCTTTGATTGTGAAAGGATCTGACCAACAAGAATGCAATTTTCTAGAAAAAAATTATAAACGAGAGTTATAAAGAAGTACCTGGTCATTCGGTTCAAAGTGCCTGAAGATTATCTTCTTCTCATGATATGCCTTTGTTCACTCCTTATATAACTTCGAGTTCTCATAGGCATGGCATCTGATTTTATCCAGGTTATTCAGCTGAATCAATCACCTCTCCGCAACAGACTTGTTGTCGAAATTCATCATCTTTACTGTCCATGCTGCCTTGTGCTCCAACTCGACTGGGAGGTAATGCAGTCCTGTAGGCCCATAGTGCATCATCTAGCTTAGAAGACCAGTCCTACCTAGTCTTACCCATAGTCTTCTCCAAGATTTTTTTGATTTTTCTATTGGAAACCTCAACTTGTCCACTTGTTTGAGGGTGATAAGGACTAGCCACACAATGATTCACACCATGCTTATGCTGTAGTTTCTCAAAGGTTTTGTTGATAAAGTGAGAACCACCATCACTTATCACAATCTGAGGTACTCTAAATCGAGGGAATATTATGGTCTTAAGAACCACAAAGGCATCATTGGTCGGACTAGCGATAGCTTCTACCCATTTAGACACAGTCCACAAGCAACCAAGATATATTGATTCCCATAAGATGAAGGAAAATGTCCCATAAAATCAATGGCCCAACAATCAAATACCTCAACCTCCAAGATGAAGTTTTGTGGTATCTCGTGCATCTTACTAATCTTTTCCCTTCGCTGCAAGCATCACATTATGCTATGAATGCCTGAGCATCTTTGAACATAGTAGGCCATCAGGAGCCTGCTTGAAGAACTTTAGACACTGTCTTGAAATCACGAAGTGTCCATCATACTCAGACCTATGACAATAAAATAACACCTATAGAACTTCAGTCTCGGCAATGCATCTTCTGTAAATCCCATATGCAAAGTGTTTGTACAAGTAAGGTTCATCCCAGTAGAACCTTCTCTCAAGAATTATTTTTGGCATATCCCGTGAAGTTTTCTGGTATATTATCTGCAGCAAGGTAATTGGAAATATCAGCGTACCATGGTCGATCGGGGAAGGTTACAACGCACAATTCCATGTTGTAGTCACCAATATAAACCATTGAAGGTTCTGGGTTTGTATATGCCCTGGTCAACCGACAACAAGGGTTGTGTCGAACGACACGGGCACCTCGCATTGACTACCAAACATTGACCGACTTGCATTGACCGACACAAGTATTGTGTTGCTCAACGCAACCTCTGCAACTCGATAATTCTGCAATTTGTCATCTAAATCCAAAGCTAAAGGAGTCTTAACCTTTTATATATTCTCCCTAGGCAGAAAATCATCAATCGGGACATCTTTTTCAACCTTGATCTTGGAAAGATGACCAGCAACTCTATTCTCAACTCCCTTTTTGTCCCGGACCTCAATATCAAACTCTTAGAGAAGTAGAATTCACCTCAACAACCTCATTTTGCATCTTTTTTCTGCATCAAGTACTTCAGAGCTGAGTGGTCTCTCTGTACTATCACCTTCGAACTAACCAAATACGGATGAAACTTCTTAAATTCGAACACCACAGCCAACAACTCCTTCTCAGTGGTTGCATAGGTCCTCTTCGCATTATCTAGTGTTTTGCTGGCATAGTAAATGGCATGAAGCTTCTTGTCTTTCTTCTGCCTCAAAACAGCTCCAACTGCAAAGTCACTGGTATCACACATCACCTCGAAAGGCAACTCCTAGTCTGGTGATTGCAAAATTAGAGTGTTCACCAATGCTTGCTTGATCTGTTCAAAGATTGATTGACACTCAGTAGTGAACTCAAATTTTGCGTCCTTACAGCAAACTGGTTAATCGTCTAGCAATTTTGCTTAAATCTTTAATGAACTTTCTGTAAAAACCAGCGTATCCTAGAAGGCTCCTCACAGTCTTCATCATAACCTTGATCTTTGCCTGATCAACATCAATTCGATCCTGTGAAACTCTGTGGCCAAGAACAATACCATCTCTGATCATAAAATTGCATTTCTCTCAATTAAGAACCAAGTACTTCTCTTCACATCTAGCAAGCACCTTGCACAGGTTAACCAAACACTCATGATAAGATGGTCCATAGATTAAAAAGTCAGTCATGAACACTTCCATGTAGTCCTCAATCATATATGTGAATATGGATATCATACATCTTTGGAATGTCGCAAGAACATTACAAAGTCCGAATGGTATTCTGCGGTATGCAAATGTACTATAGGGACATGTATACGTGTATTTTCCTGATCGTCGAGATGGATAAGAATCTGAAAGCGTCGGGATGGATACGAATCTGAAAAAAGCCTGAGTATCCATCTACGAAGCAGTAGTAGTGATGGTTAGCCAACCTCTCAACCATCTGATCAATGAATGGCAACAGGAGGTGATTTTCCTTGTCGTAGCATTCATCTTCCTTTAATCAATACACATCTTGTGTCCAATCACAGTCCGCGTAGGAATCAGCTCATTCTTCTCATTTTTAATCACTATGACTCCGTCTTTCTTAGGAACCACATGTACTGGACTAAACCAACACTAACAGAGATAGGATAAATGATCCCAGCATCCGGAGTTTTAGGATCTCCTTCTTAACCACTTTCTTCATATTCGGATTCAGCCTACTTTGATTCTCAATAGATGACTTCATCTCATCCTCGAGATGGATCCTATGCATGCACAAAACCGGAGAGATACTTGAAATATCATCAAAAGAATAGCCAGGAGCTTTGCGATACTTGTGCAGCATACTTAGCAGTAAAGTGAGCTCTGCGTTGTTTAAGAAAGCGTTAACAATGATAAGATAAGTGGAATTTGATCCAAAAAATGCGTACCTTAGCCATGCTGGGAGCCTTGTCCTCGTTCCAATCACTTAATTTTGCAGCTTTCTCTGAGGTACCGACGAGCTCTTCCCGAGTGGCCAACAACATTACGTGTTCACTAGCATTCATCATCCTGACAAATCCAACAGCAATATCAACAAGATGCTCCATCTCCTGTGTAGAACTGATCAAAGCTCTCTCTAAAGGGTATGTAGGATGCATTTCATGAAAGATCTCTTCTGAAAGATTGCTGAGAGTATCTACATAGTAAGTGGCTGTGAATGGTGGGTCACTTTATCAACTTGTCCACATTCATCACCAGATCATCCACATTTAGAGCTATCTTGCCATTCCTTACATTAATGAGAGCACCAGCTATAGCCAAGAAAGGTCTTCCCAGGATAAAAGGATCTTTCGGCTCATCACTATATTGTAGAACCACAATATCTGTGGGAATCATGCAACTGCCAATTCGTACTGGCACATTTTCCAAAGGCCCTTTGGTATCCTGATACTCTGATAAGCTAGAACTAGAGACATTCTAGTGGGTGTGAAATCAGTCATCCTAAGTTTCAAAGCAACCGAGTAAGGCATCAGACTAACACTCGAGGCCAGATCACACAGTGAACTTTTGAACCTGTCCTTGAAGATGGAGCAGTCCAAAACGAAGCTTCCCGAGTCTTTAAGTTTCTCTTGGATTCTGTTCTAAATAACAGCAATGCAATCTTCTTCATCACACCCTCTTCTTTTCTCATATCCAGCGTGAGCATCTTCTTCAAGCACTTTTTTACGACAGTAGTAATCTTGATAGCATCAATCAAAGGGATCTCAATGGTGAGCTTGTCCAGTAAAGCTTTACACTTAGCTTCGTACAGCTCCTGTTTTAACTTCCTAAGATTCCTGGGGAAAGGAACCTTTGGTTTGTAGACCCGTTCTTCTGAAGTTTACGGCTTCTCAGAACTTAGTTCCGCAGATGGCGCTTGTGTTGACCCACACCAGTGGTGTGTCGATCGACATGGGCATCCTTACTTGTGTCCTTGGTGTATGGCTACTTATGTCAACCAACACTAGTGGTTGTGTCTACCGACACATGTACCTTTTTTGGAATCTTCTGATTTTGCATGGGTATTGACCGACACAAGGGTGTGTCGATCGACACGGGCAACTCTTCTGCAAAATCTTTGAGATTTGTCAAATCAATTAAGGCATTAAATAGAAAAATCAATTCCAAATTTCTTCACCGAGAGTTGCTCTTACTCTAACTTCTTAATGACTCGGCTATATAAGGCATCGAGTTAGATCTTATTGTATCAAACTCATCCCCTAATGATGTCGAGTTCTCATTGTGTCAAACATACTCCAACAGATTCTCCTGCTTCGGTGACGACCCTAATGCCGCTCTTAATGCTGCAGTTGACTCTAATCTTCATCCTCTTGGTTGGGGAACATCGTTGATAATTCCTTGGATTGATCGAACGATTTTTACCTCGTGACCAGAAAGTTCCCATGAAATTCATGGAGAAGGTAAGTCCTTTAGATTAGTCACTTAGTTTCCCTCCCATTCCTCAACTTCCCTCTCATCCTTAAATTGTGTCCCTCTCAGCTTGTTGTCAAGTACAAAGAGCTCGATCGTGAAAAAGATATGCTCAAAGCGAGGGTTCACGAAATGTAGAGACAAATTCTCTGAATCTCTCGTGAAATATGTGTGCTGGAGGCGCCCCCCTCTGATTGGATTGTGCTAGGTTTTGAAGACTTTGGGCACTGTATCCTTCGTTGTGTGCGGGGAATCATCTATCTTGAGGGCCAAGGGGCCGAACTGTTTTGCCACAAGAACTGATTTGTCAATTCGTAGCATTTGCAGGTTCTTTGTCCTATTTTCTTTTCCAATTTATATGCTCATGTTCGGGCTTGTTTTCTTTTGTTCGCTCGTCCCTCGAGACCTTCTTTTCTTTGAATAAAAGTTACCTTGAAAAATATATTTTTTTTATTTTAATAGTTGTGCCCGTGTTAACAAGCTGCCTACGTACCCAAGCTGGGATCAAGCCAAATCGTAGTTCATGGTACATGAGAATCTAACATTATTTAAACATAGAACTTTTTCAAGTTGAGAATGTTCCAAGATCTTCAAATTAGGATTCCTTCTTGGTTCGCCAATTTATAAACACCATTGCGAACAGTCTCAATTACTTGATAGGGACCTTTCCAGTTGATTCTGAGTTTTCTGGCTCTATCCTCCTTTGTATTTTCGAACACTCTTCATAAGGTGAGATCACCCACTTGTACTAACGCATCGTGCTTGCTGGTAATTTTAGAGCCGAACTAATGCTTGGTCTCACCTTTCATTGATTGTGTCTAACGCATCCTTCATCATCGAGGGGGAGTTCACTTCGTCGAATTCCTGGGATGTTAGCTCTGCTTGAACCATAGCTTCCACTTCGTAAATAATAGAGAATGGAATTTCTCTTGTCGTCCTGCAAGGTATCGTTTGGTACGCCCATAAAACTGGCTGGAGTTCTTCGTACCAACCCCCTTTGTAAGAATCAAGCCTTTTCTTCAAATTGTTTAGGATAGTCTTGTTCACTGCTTCTGCCTGTCCATTTTCCTGTGGATATCTTGGGGTTGAATAACTCGACTTAATTACCCATAAAGCAACAAAGTCTTCGAAATCTCTAGAAATGAACTGGGACCCGTTATCCGTAACGATCTCATACAAAACTCCATACCGGCAGATGATATTTTTCCACAAATATTTTTAACCACCGAGTCTTTAATTGACGGATATGCCTCGGCTTGGATCCTGTTCGAGAAGTAATCTGTTAAAACTAAGAGATTATGTACTCCTCGGGTTGACTTGTGCATCGGTCCAACTAGGTCCATTGACCAACTCATGAATGGGTTTGGGGCTGTAATTGACGACAACAGTTCTAAGGGTAAATGGATTAATTGAGAGTGTTGCTGACACTTCAGGCAACGCCAAGCATATCCTGCATAGTCTATGATCATGGTAGACTAATAATACCCCAGGCGCTTGATTTTAAAAGCCATCGACCGCCCAGAATAATGATTTCCACAAAGTCTTTGGTTAACTTCGATCATTAAGATTTCTACCCCTTCACCGTGGATACATAAAAAATATGGATCATTAACTCCTATTTTGAACAGTGACTCTTTTATCATGCAAAACTTTGCGCCAGTGATTCTAAGTTTCCAAGCCGGTCGTTTATCTTTTGGCAGCTAGCTAGTCTGGATGTATTTTTTGATAGGAATCCTCCAGCCAGTCCCTTAATCACCAGCGAAAATATCTACTTAGTTCTCGTAACAGGGATCCCTAAAATCTAGGATAAACTCTGCATCGAACTCCAAAGTCTCGGAGGGTTTGATTTCTTCGCACTCTAGTTTAAGCTCTAGCTCGCAGCTCTCAACCTCCGGACCTAAATCCTACTGAGGACTTCTCACATGAGGCTCCTCAGGTGCGGCCTCAACTTCTGCGGCTTCTGCTACAATCATATCTGGTGCGTGCTTTGTCAGGTCTTTAGTCTCTGTCTGTACTTGGACTTGGTTGTTGAGTTTGGTCAGTCTGTTTACTCATTTTTCTTGATCGTCTCCTATTCTTGGACGAGTTTTTAATTGGATTTACCTTTTGACCAAGTGATCGCTTTTATGACTTTGTTACCGCCATTGCTTCATTAGGGAATGGTATACTTCTCCTTAAGATGCATTCCCCTACAATTACTCTTTTCATGTCAGAGTCCGAACTCGATGCTAGTGCTGCTAGTGCGTCTCCCGAACTGTTTTCTCCTCGGAGGATTTTCACCAGTTTGAACTTTTTGAATTTTTGAGCTAAGCCTTTGATGACTGCAAGGTATGCCTCCATTTTCCCATCTTTTGCTTCGTAGTTTCCATTAAATTGATTTACGACGAGCTGAGAATTACAGTATGTGAGTACTTCTTGTGCTCTTATTCCATTAGCGAGGTGAATTCCAGCAATCAATGCTTCGTATTTGGCCTTATTGTTTGATGCCAGGAATAACATCCGAAATGATTACTCGATGATTTTGGATAACCCACACCGCATCCTTGTTTGGATGAAGATCTATCCACATAAATCTTCTATGTCTTGTTTTCTTTCTCTATCATCTTTCATAGATTTTGGGTTTGGATAGGATTGGTGGAGTCGCTAAATAAGTTTTGACTTGCTTGAAAGCCTCCTCGTAGTTTCCATTCCACTCGAACTATTTGTTTCCTTTTATCAATTGATAGAAAAGGAGAGATTTATCCGTTAAATGGGATATAAAACAGTTTAATGTCGCGGTTCGTCTAGTTAACCGTTGCACTTCTTCGTAATTCTGAGGTGACAATGTTGTTAGAAATTCGTTAATTTTATTGGGATTCACCTCGATTCTCCGCTTGATCATTATATATCAAGGAATTCTTGAGACGGCACTCTGAAGGTACACTTTGTTGGATTTAACTTTATACCGAACTCATTCAAAATTTTGAAGCTGTTCGAGATATTGTATGGGTTCAGCTTTCTTGAGTGACTTAACCAGCATATCATTAATGTATACCTCCATTGGTTTTCCAAAATGTTTTCGAACATTTTGTTGATGAGGCGCTGATAGGTTGCTCCTGCATTTTTCAGTCCAAAAGGCATTATTATGTAGCGATATATACTTCAGTCCGTGATGAACGAATTCTTCTCCTGATCATTTGGATGCATCTTGATTTGATTATAGCCAGAATAATCATCCAGAAAACTAAATAGCTCGTGTCCGACAGTCGATTCTACCAACCGATCAATGTGAGGTACTGGAAAGTTATCTTTTGGAAAAACTTTGTTGATGTCGGTAAAATCAAAACAGACCCTCTATTTTCAATTTTTGGTTCTTACCACCACGGGGTTGGCGTGCCAATCTGGATTTTTTAGTTTGCGAATTAAACTGGCCTTTATAAGTCTTTCCACCTTGTCATTTACTGCTTTAGCTTGATCTAGGCCGTGCTTCCTTTGCTTTTGTTTTATGGGTTTGAAAATTTGGTCTATGTGCAACTCATGAGAAATTATTCTTGCATCAATCCCCGACATATCTTCCGTTGTCCAAGGGAATTAGCTTTTATTTCTTGAAAAAAATCTAATGAGTTCTTCGCATAACTCTGTACTCAACCCCGAACTGATTTTCACTTTGTGTTCAGGATGATCTTTGTGAATAGATACCTTAATTGTCACTTCTGCAGGTTGTAGTCCGTTTGGGAATGCTAAATTCTTTGGTACTCCGGGGCTCGTTAATTGCTTTTGGATCTTGAATATGTGACTTGCGAGGTAATACGACCGCGATACTTCCTGATATCCTTTGATTGTTCCTACCCCACTTAGAGTTGGGAACTTTATGCATTGATGGTAAATTGATGGCAAGACCCTCATTTGATATATCCAAGGTGTCCTTAGGATTATGTTGTATGTATCAGGTCGATCGAATACAGTAAACTTTACGATCTTTGGGACTCCCGCGGTGAGCACTGGTAGTTTAATCGTTCCAAGAGATAGCGATGTATCACTTGTGAATCCGATCAACGGGGCTGGTGGTCCGGTTATATCCATCTTATTTATCCCCATTCTTTGAAGTGTGCTTAAGAAGATTAAATCTACCAAACTCTTAGTATCAATCAAGATTTTGGAAAACTTCATATTTTGCCACCTCAAGAGTTATCCCCAGCGTATCATCGTGTGGTTTCACGAGATATTGAGTATCGAGTTTCTCAAAAGTTATTGCGGTGTTCTGCTTGATGGTTTGGGGTTCTTTACTTACTTGCATCACTACAGCTCGCTTATGCCTCTTTATTGCTCGAATAGTAGCCTGGCATAATTTAGATCCTCTAATGATAACATCCATCCTCCATTTTGATCTGCTAGATGGTGGCTGCTCGAAAGTTCTCTGCTTCTTTGTTGATGGTTCTGAGCTTTGGCTTGAGTCTTTTTGCCTGTGATACTCTTGAATGAATTCCTCCAACTTAAAGTTTGCCAACTCGCTCGAAGCCCAAAGCTCAGCCAAATGTCTCTTGAGCACGCTGCAATCTTTGGTTGTGTGTCCATTAACCCGGTGTATTTCGCAGTAGGCGTTATCTTCTCGTACCCAAGTGTTTGGAGATGGAGATCAAAACTTTCCTCTTCCAGGGGATGGTTTTCCAACATTGTTATTGTATGGGGTTACTCCGAAGCATTTTAGTTCCTTGTAAACTCTTTGTTTGAATTTCTTAGCCGGAAGTCCGACTCCTAGTTTGGTTCGTTGGTACTTATTTTCAAAAGATTACTTCTCCTCCTCAACCTCTATCCAGTTATTCACTCGGAACAAAACATCTTGAATGGTTGCTGGACGATTCACAGTGAGCTCCAATATGAACCTTGATTCATGCCAAAGTCTGTTTCGCAAAACAGATAGTGAGGCAGTTTGGGAAATTCCCAGAATTTTTGCTAAAATGTCCTTGAACTTCAAAATATGCTTCCTTAGGGGTTCCTGAGGACCTTGAGATAAATTTAAAAGATTGCTATCCAATTTACCTTTTTTCTAAGTAAGGAATACTGCATGATGAAGGCTAAGGATAGTTCATCAAAGCTATTGATTGTTCCGGACTCAAGCTGAGTGAACCAAAGAAAGGCTTGGGCAGATAGATTTTTTGAAAAAAGTTTGCAATATCCGGCATCCTCCTCATGGGCTTCAAGCTTGATTCTTTCCGTCGTAATCCGGAAGGCAGCTAAGTGACTCTTCGGAGCACCTTTTCCATCATACGTTGGTAAGTTGAATCTTTGTTTATCCTTGATTCAAAAGTTTGTGACCCGCGAGGTGAACGGAGATCGCCGAGTCTCCTCGATTACCCTGTCAACTTTGGGTGCCGAACTAGTCGCCTGATGAAATCTTGACTTCATCTCACTCAATCCGCGGTGGACTTTGTAGAGCGAACGCGGTTGAGTAATTCCTGAAGGATTCCCGGCAACCAAAGAATCCAAGCGAGTAGAAATTGTTGTATGACTTTGAGTTACACTTACCTTGGCACTTTTCATTGTGGCCATATCTCATTCTAAAGTATTGAGCTTGATGGCCAATCCGAACGTATTGTCCACTTGATGAAAATTATGGGGTGTATGTCCCCATAGACATGGTGGTAGTGTTAGTGATTTTGGTAGTGTCAGTCATGGTGAATTATTACGAAACAAATATATCTGATGAAAATCAAGGGGTGTATGTCCCCATAGATGATGCATGTGTATTTGACCTCATTTAGACATGCATTTCTCATCACTTAGGCATAGTTTCATCACTTGTTTCACTCTATTTACTATCCTTTTCACTCATATAGCATTCATATTAGGTTTTGTATTAGATTTTCAAACATATTGTATTTTTGAGTTGTTATCAGGATAAATGGATGTTTTTGAAGACTATCTAGAGTTTGAGGATGAATGGTGTGGAGCACTCGATGAGGACCACTTGATCTAACATGCAGAGTCCACAACTCGAGGTAGAAGCCGAGTCCTATTCCAAGATGCAGTCTTTGTAGGAGATGACCACTTGATCAGATCACTCGACTTGTGAACGAGTCCACCACTAGATTTGATGCCGAGTTGAAGACCAAGATGCCAACTTTAACGAATTACTCAACTCGACCTCCACCATTCAATCAAGAAACCGAGCTCTACCACTGACCTAATCAAGATTAGCTTATTTTGTCTTTTTGTGTTTTAGGGTTTCTTTTTGTAAAGGATATGAAAAACATTCCTTTCATTAAACCTAATGATCTTTATCTTTTATTTTATCATCTTCCTTTGGTTTTTTCTGTAGCCACTCTTAAACTTCTGAGATTTTGTAACTTAGATCTACTTTGATCTTTTGATCTTTTACACTTATTTTCTTCAGAATCCTTCTAATTTCATTCTCCTGATTATGATTATGCACTTTATTTCATTTTCTGGGTTTGAGCATTTTAGGATGATTTATGAGTAGTTAACTAGGGTTCTTAAGGATGGGTTAGATCTGTGTAGGATTCTTGGTCTCCTTAGGTGTTTAAGGTTGTAATTGTATAGATCTCTTCTGGATTAGGTGTTTGTAATGCTATTCCTTACTAACCCCTTGGAATTAGATCTCAGGCATTTCACACACGGAAGGTGTTTGATAAAATGCCTGATCAAACTAATACCAGAGATTTATAGCTTTAACCCAAGAGACTGGTTGTTTTAATTGTATTTTGACATTAATGAACTGTTTCTTAGTGTTTGCTTACATTATGTTTCATTGATGCCTGCTCTCTGTCTCATTGAATGGGTATTAAGATTAGGAAGTGGTATATGCTTATTGGCGTTTATCACGAGAGTGGAGCCACCTTGTTTTGATGTTCATTTTCTAGAGATAGCTTCTGTGAAGTTTTGTTAAGCATCTAGGAGAGACCAAGGAGAATCACAGATCCATGAATCCCATCCTTAGGACATTTATTCTCATTTGATTGTTTATCCACTATCTGTTTTGTTTGCTTTAGTTCTCATTTGCAATTTACTTCTGTTACTTAGGCTGTTAGATCACAAAACATCTCTTTAATTGACTTAACTTAAAGGGTTCTTGATCATATCCTAATTGCTAGCATCCACCCATTTGGATTGATAACCTCTTGTACTACAATAACTTTATTGTGCAATAGGCAATTGAACTCTGATAGATAGAAAATATCTGTTATCAAAAGACGGCGCCAAAATATGGATACTAGATCCAACACTCAAATATAGAACCAAGTTTATGAAAGAAAATATGTTGCTTAAGTAAAATAGGTAAAAGATGTGTATAATTCCTTTGAATGATCGAAAACAGCCCCTTTTACAATACTATCTGGTCTATATTTATACATAACAGAAATTTAAATGCTGCTACTTAATTTAATGATTATTCTGTAATTTATCAGTTTTGATTCTGCTTTAATTGTCATAATATCTTGACTTTTGAACTTTACTGGACTTTTCTTTGGGCCTTTATTCTTTTGACTTGCCAGATGTTCGTCGCTCCGTGAACCCCCAGCTCATTCCTCCGAACTCTTTGGCGGTTCGCCAGGTTTAATCCCTTTTGTCCAACCTGTTTTTTCTTCATCATGGTGGCGTGGCAGACACATGTCCATATTCTTCAAGTGATGGATCCTCAGTTCGGGATCCTATACCAACAAACATAAACTCCTAAGAGGCACTAATGACATTCTCACCGCCTAATAACATTAACGACCAAGAACTGAAGACCGACCTACCAGATTTTTCTTCAACGATTTGTAATACTAATTCGTTATAATTCAAAATGGTTATGTATCAAGATTCCTTGAATAATAAAATATTTTTCCCTGTTATTCCTTTGAACTAACCTTCAAAACAATTTTGCCCAAACACAAACTAAAGGGAAAATCTTGTAAACCACATTATTTCCATTCTACCCAGAAAAACAAAACTAAAGAGTTTGTTAGAGTTCTTACCCTTTGCTAAATTCGTTTATGGTCGTAATAATTATTCTGTTAGTAATTTTTTTATTGATTCAAGTCATTAAAACACCTAGACTAGTCACATTTATCACAGGCTAGCTAAGAAAGTAAGTCTAGATGATTTAAACAAGGCTTAGCCTATAAGTTAACATCACTAGAAAGTGGAGGTGAATCTTGAGAAGAAGACATGAAACCATGGCCCCTCTTCTTATTAACCTTAGGTTTCAAAATTTCCTTGTCGGGATTCACTTGTGACAAATGTTGGATTCGGAATTGTAAGTCTTTTGTTGGAACGATTTTTTTGTTCATGGAGAGAGAAGGAAACTTATACAAAACTTAAAAGTTTCACTTGTCACGCGTTTTCTTTTTGGTTCTTTATATATTCTGTGTTTTATTGTGTGTGTTATTTTGTTATTGTATTGAAGTATATAATAATGTTTAAATCTCTGAAGATCATTCTTAGGAACCGTCAACATGTAACTGATTTTTAAGTGGTTTATTATTTTTACATGTAATTCCACATGAACCGTGAGCATGTGTATAATACCGAATAAAATAAGAATTCAAATGAATGTTGTATTGTTTAGTCCATCTATTTGGATTATTAGATACAAATATAATATATTTACTAAAAATAAAATAATTTTTTAATATTTAAGATAATTCAACTTGCACTCCCTCCGTTTTTAAATAAGTGTCGTTTTGTCTTAAAATTATTATTTTAAAATAAGTGTGGGTTTAAATTTTCAAAGCAAATATTTGGTACAAGTTCCAGTTTTATCATTAAATTTTTAACGCATTGACCAAAAAAAATTAATTTCATACTTAATATGTGTGAAAAACCATAAACGACAATTATTTTAAAATAGAGGGAGTAAAAAAACAATCTAAATCAATAATATAAATAGAGAATTGGAACTCTTTGACTAAAATATAAAGTGAATGTTTTTATGTAGAAACTCATTTATTGAAAAATAAAATCTTTGACCAGTCATATATACAATGAATTAGATAATATGAAAAAATCTTTAAAGATATATATTATAAGTATTATTTGTGAGCTTCTTAAAATATTGATTTTGATCACTTATTTTCTAGTTTGTTTTTAGATTCAAATATACTCTCACAAAGAGCTATTGCATTTTCTAGAAAACAACGAATGACAACCAAGAACTTTTCACATTTTCCATTATGTTCATTGATGATGCTTGCTCTCATCCTTGTGCCTATGATTTCAGCCTCCTTGGGTAACATATTAATCTATTTATGCTAAATTGTTCTATATATATATATGTATGTATTATCTAAAATCCTCTTAAAATTTTCAACATGTTTATACTTATTAAGTCAAAACTGTTAGATGACATATATATATATATATATATATTTTGCAGTCACATGCTAAAATATTGGAATTTGTTTGTTAATGATCCAAACAGTACCAAAACGAGTTGGACTACACTGTGTGAACGGATGTCCAGGCAACACGGTATGCGATGAAGTGTGCAGAATTGATGGATCGGCCATGGCATTCTTTGTTCTTGCGGCAATAAAGTCAAATACCTTCTAACACTTAATCCTTCGAATTAATAATTAATTTCTAGTTTGATATGTTTTGTCCATTAATTATCTTTGAATGAATAAAAATATATTAATTAAAAATTGTAAAACTACATTATCTCATGCAAAACAAAATATTCTGCAAAATATTTGGTTATAATGAAAACTAAAAGTAATGAACATAATTAGATACACATTAAAGAAATGTAAGAAAAGTAAAAAAAAAAATGAAACTCTAACTAGGAAAAAAATGCAACAACTAGCAAACTATTGCGCACTTTCTAAATGATCCTGATTATGAGAATGACAATGAAAGTGTGTATCTTACTTACAATAATATTAAATTTTTAGTCAATTTTATTGAGATCTTGGTTACCAAAAATATTCCCGCAGGAAGTGGAAAGATTGAGTTTTTTTTTTTGTAAGCCATCTGACACCCATCTTCAGGCACCATAGGATCGACTTGAGTCAAGCATATGCAGTGGAAACTTTTCACTACATGGCCATTACTTACTTTGAGAGCGGCATCGTCTTGATGAAGAATGTCCTCATATATCAGTTCCATGAACTATAGATCTAATCAGTATTACAATATGGAAGAGAAGGGGCATCTACGTGTTACGCCTTACTTTAGATCAAATTTTAACAAATGAATATATAGCTAAATAAATAAACCAAAATGATGGTTATGATGAATGTATGATTGTTACTATGAATTATTCTAATAAAATTGATGACCTTATAAACCCAAAATGAACTTTTGATAGCCCGATAATGTTTATGTGATATTTTGTTATTATGAATGTTGGACTCAAATTAGTTTAATAATTGACAATACTTTATATTTTCTCAGTTTAATTATTTTTTTTATGATGAAATAAGTATTGTGATGGTAAATGTATGTTTTGACAATGTTAAGGAGAATGGCAATATGATAAGTCCCAAGAATAGACAAGAAGGAAAAACTGTCATAATTCAAGATAAAATGAGGAGGCTGAGGACATAGTACTCTGGAAGGGAAAGAAAGATAAGTTCAAAAAGAAGTTCAGGTCAAAGAAAACCTGGGAAGCTACTCGAGACACAAAGCCTAAGGTGGAGTGGTATAAAGGCATATGCTTTTCACATGCCACAGTACCTAAGTACTCACTTCTAGCTTGGCTTGCGATAAAGAATTGTATAACAACGGGAGATAGAATGCTAAGTTGGAATGTTGGAGTGGATCCCTCATGTGTTTTCTGTCATGAACCCCTGGAAACTTGTAGTCACTTGTTCTTCACATGCAACTACTTGGCAGAGGTTTGGTCGGGCTTAACTCCCAAGCTTCTATCTCAGCAATTTTCAACAAATTGGGAAACGCTTATCAAGCTCCTCCTGGATATGTCTCTTGGTAATGATTGTATGTTCTTTACGAGATACACTTTTCAACTCACGGTTCATTCATTATTGAAGGAAAGGAACAATTGAAGACATGGAGAAGTCGCAACTTTATCGACTCTTTCAGTTCGTCTTCTTGACATGCAAGTCCAAAACAGAATATCCTCCATTCGCGAACAAGGGACTGGGAGATATGATGGTAGTATGGCAAACTGATTCGCAACAAGATAAAATAAGAAGAAAGCATTCATCTCTGCTTTTATTTGAACTTTGTACTCTGAAAACGATTAATCACCCGACACACTTGATGTAAAAAGTTTTTTTCGAATAAATTTTACATTTTATTCAAAACAAAAAATGAGGAGGCTGAGATAACCATATAAGTGTTCTTACAAATTATTTAATTTGTTAAATGAACAGTTCAATAGTATACAACTTTTCATTTTTGAGAAATTTGCTAAAATCATACTTTTCTAGAATTATAATTTATAAAGGATAAATCTCATAAAAAAGATAGCATCCATTTCCACTTTAAACCTCCTAAGTTTCACACTCCCACAATAAATACTTTATAGTACAAATAACTCCAAGAAAAACCTTTAAAGTTGTTCTCCGATTTGTACCGTCATTAATCTAAACAAAGCCGTTAATTTTGTTTATTTATTTCAACATATTTTTTGTGTTCAATATCTTTTTGTTATTTTTTCTTCTTAGTTTATTATAATTTATATATAAAAACAAGTAAAAAAATTCTTCATGGTCTTTTGATTCTCTCATTCAGCGATAAAACCCAAAATTCCGATTAACCTAAATATGAGGTTTCATGTACGGGATACTGGCACTGCTAAGTCACAATCTTAACAATGAGACTAACAATAAACCTAAACATACGTTTTACCGGAGAATTTTGTTGGTTAAGACATCAACTGGATGTCAAAACCAATTTATGAAGTAGCTCCCCGGAATTCTTCATTGCTTAGAACATGCATCTTTACATTATCTTTTTGAATAGTTTTCCTACATCCTCCCGGGGCCTCTTTTTGATGGATTATATGAACAACTTCTTCAATCAAACATCTTGTTATAATGTCTCTTGTAACCTTTACGTTGGCTCTTTATTATCAAATCCATAGCTCTGCCCCTCCCTCCCCCCCCTCCCCCCCCCTCCCTCCCCACGTCTACTTGAATCATATTCTGGTCAGTGATTGTATCATGAGCCATCTGAAACTTCCACTCAATCACATTGTAGAAGAAACTCATCTTTTCTAAATATGTATAACTGTGATGTGGACAATTTTTATGACACTCCTTGAATCGATCCCAAGCTTAATAGAATGACTCGGTTAGGTATTGTGGTGGAAATCTTGTTCTTAATTGATGTCGAAGTAGCCTTGGCAAATAACTGATTCCAGAACACAGCTATGCACTGATTGAAATTAGTGAATGATCCATGCTTAAGAGACTTCAGCCACCTATGGGCGTTGTATTTCAACAAGAAATGGAATAGCTTGCATCTCAAATAATTAGGAGGAATTCCATTCGAGCCTAGTAGTAGTATAAATCTCCCCAAAGGTATCAATATGCTCCATTGGGGTTTCAGTGGATAGCCTACATGAAGTTGGTTCTGATCAACAAGTACAATGATCAGAGGTTTGATTTTACAGTCTTGCCTATTAATAGCCAGTGGCATGATGGCTTCACGATTCCTGTATTTTGCGTGAGGCATGTCTTGCTCTCCCAAAGTAACCTTGGGATGGGGCTGCCATTGATCACTAGCTAGCAGAAAGGGCAAGCTTTTACGTGGAATAGCAGGTGGCACAGCTAGAGATTGGTGAAAATCTCACATCTCCCTCCCTTTAAATAGATGAGCTTAACCCATAAATGCATTGATCTACCCTTTACACTTTTTTTGTCATCTCATTTTATTAATAACATAAGAAAAACCAAGGCATACAATATAATCTGTAGAGAAGAATTGGATTGAATCAACATCTAATTCCAAGAACATGCATCACGCAAAGAGAAGCCAAAGACACGTGTAATGAAAAAGAAGCACAAGGACGACTGCCAATTACGCCAGTTGCTTTTTTTGCCTGAGAAGAACTCATAATCGCCACAAACTTCTTGAATCAACGACTCAACATTCTTCGCTTCAGAACCTTTTACATGTTTAGCTCAAGGATTTCCTCATTCATTAGTTCGTTTTTTCAGCTCAATAATCTCTCCTTTTTCAGTGTCACTCTTAGTTCAAATGTACCATGTCATTTGCTTGCTCTTCCTTCTACAGGCCATGGCCATTTTTCCTACCCATTTCACGTTTCCGTATTTTATTTCCCTGCCCAGTACGTACCCATTCTTGAACCTCAGGCTGAGATGTTACAGTTAACATGAATGTAAGGCCCTTAACATTAATGAAAGGTCCTTAGCATCGACGCACGGTCGCTGACATTGTTAAGGTGCCTCCTTTTAATGAATAAGTTTAAGTGGGAGACTTTAAACACTGATCAAAGGTATTTCTTGTAAATCTAGAAATAATAATTAATTTAAGAAAACTATTATTTTCTCGTAGATTTTTAAACCAAAAAGTGTTGTGACGGGATCACAGTCAAAGTGGAGAAACACGTTTTGTGTATAAAGCTATGAGCAAAAGTTCGAACAAAAAAGAGAGTACAACGTGGCTTCTAACATAGCAGGAAGAGAGCTCTTGACCTAAAAACAAAGCATTAAATTGTTCGCAATTCTTTCTCTTTATATAAAGTATGTAAAATTTAAGATAAACTTTATAATATATCTTGAGACTTATCTTTTTTTTTTTGGTCAACCTCTATAGAATTATCTATGAGTGGATTTTAAATATATATAATTAATAAACTATTTTTATCTAAATAATTGTAATTATTTAGAAATTTCGTTTTTATTTATTTAAAATATAACTTTTAAATCAAAATGTTATAATACATATAAAAGAAGTTATTTTTCAAAGCAAAAAAAAAGATAAAACATAAAAACTGTGTATTTTAAAAAAAAATCCCAACTCGAAAAAATCTTTTTATTATTTAAACAATTTATGAACTTTGATTAAAGTTTGGTCGGAGTTTAGTTTGGCTATTAATGCGGTAAACAATGCGGCAAAGTGGCTCCGGTATAGATCGTTCATTGACACAGAATTCTTAAGCTAAAGTCTGAATTGCATAGCCTAAGTTTCTTGACTGCTCATCCTAAAGCAAATTCTTTGGCACAAAAATATTGCTAAAAGCGTGACTCGAGGTCGTATCTAGCAATTGGAGGACCAGCTTGGTTGCAGAATTCACATTCAAGAAAAAAATCATTTCTGATTTTATTTCCTTTCGTTTAGGCTCTGAGTTGAGTCTCACATTTCATAGTGACGAAAATATTTGCAGCATCACATTACCAATTTATATTGACAGTAATAAAATATCTGTTGGCTATTAAGATTTAAGAGTTAACACACCAACTATGTTGTGTTTTTGAAGGATACAAAGAAGGTTATGGTTCTCTGTATGACTCTATCAAATGCTCATCTAATGGAAGTCTTTTTCCATAGACAATTTTCTCAAACAGGAAGTACAAATACATAATCGAAGACACTTTTCTCGCACGGTATTGTATATATGTAGCCGTCCTATAGCTTCTGGATAAAGGAAAGAACGAGATCTGTATGTACAGAGAAGAGTTGTGTATCCACGAATAGCTGTTCGCATCATAACAAGACAAGCCATACAGTTAGCAAAGTCCAGTCTTTATAAAAACTATTTGAATATAAAGCATCCAATGAGACTGCAAAGGGCTCTTACCTTCATGAATGGGCGCTGACGACTAGGAAAAGAGTCAATGAAACTTTCCTTTAGGAGAAGTGATACCTGAAAGAAGGAACAAAATTAAAGCTTAACATATGAACATAAATCATGTAAAGAGGATAGCAAAAGGTATTCTCTATTCTAATACTAAGGAATGGGACATAAGAAAGACGCACCTTATCGTTGTTGGATTGCACATTTGTTATGGTGTGTGACTGCAGATTAGAGCAGAGAGAATCCAGGTATGACCTTAGGACACCAAGGAAGCCTTTTGCAGCATCCACCTTTGGATAATCAAACACAATTGATGACATGTGGTTAGAAATAGCACACGAAATGGCAAATATCTAGGGCAAAGATAAAGAGAATAGACAGAGAGAGAGAGAGAGTCAGAGACCTGCACATCAGTACATTCATATACTGGTCTTTTCTTAGCTAGATAGCTTTCTCCAACGAGCTTTGAGTGATAAGGACTTAGCTCATTATATAAGTCTCGGTACTGAGGCAGCTGAGGCATACTTGGTGACTTAACCTGATAATTCATTACAATATAGACCGTGAACATGTAGCGGTATCAATAAATCATATGTAGAAGGGACTCAGAATTTATGAAGCCTTGTTACCCAAAATGTGATTGCTACGAATGATATTTTACCATTTCAGAAGATCATGCAAAAAAAAAGCCGGTAACTTGATCATTAACAGAAGATAATGAGGGAAAAGGCAGAAATTGACCTGGTTCTTAGTAACATCCACGACGATAACATTAGTTAGCTTCGACTGAACTTCGCTTGTTTTGTTCTTTACCCCAACCTGGAATGAGTATAGCTTACTAAGCAGCATATATAATTATGATACGGACCTTACAACGTAAGAATCATATTCACCAACTCACTATGTAAGGGACTGGGGCATCCAAAAATTCCAACATATCATCTGGTAAAACCTGGAAATCAAGGCCAGCCATTAGTCCTACACAGGTTACCTATAGATTCTAAGTGAAGACGCTAGACAGAAACAGGATAATACCGGCATTAAAAGGCTCTGCCACCGAAAGGGACGGATTACTGGGATAATTGATAGAACAGATGCTGCTAAGATTCCCTATGTATTCACATAAAAGACAACAACCCAAATAATTATATTAAAGAGGAACATGCAATATTAGAAGATTCAAAAAATCAGTGGACTCAATAGATGATGTCACACAGTATGTCCTTTACCAAATTAGAGCAAACAAATACAATCTGTTTCTCAAGCAGTGCGCCTGTTAGGATCATCAAGACCTGCAAAGAAAAGAGAATGCATTAGCATCATCATAAGAAAAACTGCAACTCGGAGACCACAGAGTTCCGGCGTATAACGCTTATAAAAACCAAATGAGACCACTGGAAAACAGGAGTATTAGATTACAAGGAGATCATTAAATATGATTGTAAGTGCTTTTTATATATCTCTTTTGTACATATGAATCAGCATCACATAAACCGCAAAGTCATGAAAAGAAAATATGGAAAAGCAAGAAATCACATTGTCAAGTCGCAGTGATCCACATAACGAAGCAACAGCCCATGTTGATAGTGCAGCTGCTTCTTCCTCAGCCATGAGCGCAGTGTGTGCCTGAAGATAAGAGTTTCTGGCAGTCAAACATAGGTTTCCAGATATTATGTAATGCAGCAAATTATATGATTGTCGGATACAAATGGGTTGATACCTCCGCGAAATCTAGACTACTGCTGCATGATCGTTGGTCAATTGCTGATCCAGGAGTATGCAATGCCACTTCATCAGGTCTATGATATTCAACCAGATGAAGATGCTCCAAAGGATGAAATGTGATAGTTGAACCTCTTGCTGGGCATTTTAATTGGTAATACTCACATAGTATCTGCAACGACCCATTCTTTTTGGACTGAAAAAGATTTGCAAAGTTTTGAGTGTTAGGAGTATGATGAAGGCAAACACAACATAGGAAACTTCCAAGAGAGCAAAATAGACATACCTTTGCCCACTCAAGGATATCAAGATTACTGCTTGTATCATCTTGACCGGAAACTGATGCTTCATTTGTCTGAATATCATCTGCATTTGTCCTAGAACGCCTTCTCTCACAAGTAGCAGCCTGAAATCTACAAAAAGAAGGTTATAAGCTTTACAGAAGTTTTATAGATGAAAGAAATTAATGCAAACCCTCTTAATATGATACAAAATTTCGCTAACCACTAACGCACAGTAATTAAGATTTCAGCTCACAGGTTCGTTCGATCCACAGTAAATGCATAGGAAATATGATCAACAAGCTCAAAATAAAAATATCAGTAAAGTTAAGCCATAGTGTTTGATGAAAGACCATCCAAAAATCTTAAAATATAATCAGGTAATATTAGATCAACAGACAGGTAAAGGGATTGTTTGTTATGCAACTTAACAGATGAAGAAAGAGTTCAATGATGTACCTAGAGCTAGAATCAGAGATCTCATCCAAATAAGGGCACCGAAGAAGGGGGCCAGGATCTGGTAAAAAACTTTCTCCGCCTTGCTCAACAATTGGCAAGGAATCATCATCTTCGGCAACAAAGTTGTTAGACTCTGCAAAACATAGCTCGGTTCTTTTTGCAACTGTCTCAACTTCGTTAGAAACTGGAAGACCTGACGTCTTCTCAACATTTGTCTCTAGTGGACCCAAGTTGAGGTCAACCTTCTGATTCGCCTCACAAGTCCCATTATCTGAAATTTCCTCAGCTTCAGGGAGTTCTGAACATGCTTCACCAGTTTGTTCTTCTGTATCCCCAGAGTCACTTTGTAGGGATGATGAATCATTTAAGCTTTCTCCATTACAGAAATCTGTTGGGGGTTCTAAAGATGCAAAACTGATGCCACTCATCAAATGCTCCAGTCTTTCTTCCAAGAAGATGCTACATCAAAAGGAATATCAATGTGAGCACAACTTCAAAAAGCGAAAATTGCAACAGGAGGATTTAGCCATAAGATATTCCTCTCAATGAATTAAGGCATTTCTTGAAATATACAAGTTAAAGTTTTCTTTGTGCCATGATAGATTCTGTTTGTGTCACACTAGATTAACCTGAATTGCATGAAGGCAAACAAGGTTTCAGAAGTTAGTGCATACGCACCTATTTAATACACCAAAATGCAATTCAAAAAACGGCAGCCTGGTAAGGATGCAGTAGCATCTGCGAGTTGTCAGAACATAGCGACTTAACGATGAGCAAGCAGGTTGTTTATCCAAAACCATGGAAAGCAATCTGGACGGTTTGTTCACTATCTCTTCGACTAGTATGCAGCATCCATACAAAGTCGAATTATCAGCAACCTGAAGGAAAAATATCATAGAAATGGCTCATCCTACGGGGAAAAAACTATAAATAATGTTATAAAGCTTTAAAACAAAAGAGAGAGTTTGGCCAAGATGATGCTTACCTGTAACCTAAATACAAATGAAAGGTCACTAGGTCTTAGATGTTCCTGCAAAGTTATCATCACCATTTTTATAGTTAGTGTCAGTTACTGTATATCAATCTTAGCTTAGTGAACTAAAGTTAATAGAATGATGAAATCCACAATATTTCCCAATATCACTAAACCAGTAAGAGATCAATGTTTACATCTACACTCCACATCAGGCAAGTACCTGACTGAGAATGATCTCACTCAACTCGCTCATGGAAGGAGTTCTCTCAACAGCATGGACCTGAAACCAATAGTCACCAGCATGAACTTAAAAGACACAACAAGTAAAAATGCAAAAGTATGTAATTCTAACATATAAACAAAGTAACTCATCAAGGGTAAAGTGCCACAGAAACATTTAACCTACAAAGAAAGATCTACTGGAACTAAATAAAACTACTAACACTTTAAAAGAGCTTCAAAAGTGAGCAAATCCAAATAATCTGGTACATACTAGCAAAGTATAATATGCAGAGAACAAACAAAACTTTTAAAGTATGACCGCCATGTGCTCATACTAGACAACGTATTATGAGGCAGTTTTCTAGATAGTCAACATATGCATTCTAAACCAGTTTCAGCTAAATCAATTGACCCATAGAGCAGCAGATAATCAGTTACATACTACAGAACTGAGAAGTAAATTAGGTAGGAACTGAGAAAAATGAATTAAACACCTCAATGCCTCCAGGAAAACAAAACGAATGAAGATCCTTGTATTTAATCGGAGGCTGCTTATCGGGAGGGTACACAAGTAAGACCTGAAAATAAAGTAAATACTTAGCAGCATGCAGATAAGAGAATACGTATAGAGAAAATGATACCTCACCTGAGGTTCGAGACTAGGTTCTACACGGGAATGATTTTGAGAGACCAACGCACTTCGCATTCTCCCCGAAGAGCCTTCAGATTTCCGTGAAATATACTGCCTTTCAAGTGCTTGAATATCACAATTAGGATGAAGTCCAACCACAACAACGCTTTCAAAAAGTCTGGATGGATCTTTTAATGGTTTCTGATCCTGTTTGAGATAACAAGTTAGTGACAAAAAAAGGTTCTACATTAAAGAGACTGATCACTTAGATTTCCAAACACGTACCAAATATTGCACCTGAAACTTCGCCCACTGACGCTTTTGGCTAGTCAAAACCTCAGGATTATACATAACACTCTTGGTTTTAGGAGTTTCGTAAAAGTTCTTAACCGCTTTCGATACCTGCCTCTTTAGTCTTTCAAGAGGGCTATCACTGCCTTCATCTTTGGATGAAAACACTACAGAAGGTCTTGGTGGGTTTATTGCAGAAGCTGCAGCAGCAAAAGCCATAGCAACATCTTCTGAAGTTTGCATAAAAAACGAAGCTCCCCAACTTGGACTAGCACTTCCTTCCTCATTCTTGGCCATAACTTACTTCACTGCAAGATAATGAAGCAGTATGAGTAACAAACACACTTCAGGATACAAAAACCAATAATAATGATTCAGCTAAAGCTTATACCACAAAAGAGATCTCTTTAGTTAAACTGATAAAGAATCATATATTTTTTTCAATTTGGAGTCAAACAAGAAAGATAGTGATGACTTAAGATAACTCAAAATTGAGAAAAAAATTTGTTCCCAAGTAGATAAGATAGTGATGGGTAATGAGAAACAAAAACACTGTTTATTTCCGTTGCAATAAATGATAAAAATCATAAAACTGTAAGCAATTAAAGTGTTTTGACTACAAGAATTAGCAAAACGTAAAAGACTGAAACTTTAGATCCATATGTTAAAAACATAGTCAAATTCTAAAAATTAAACCTTTATGAAATCCCTAAAAATTAGATCGGAAGGTGAAATTACCAAAACACAAAAAAAAAAATAAGGAAAAAGAAAAAGAAAAATCAAAACCACCTATGAACTATTATTACTTGCAAAACTTTTGTTATTCTCAGACAGCAAAACCAAAAACAAAAAAAAATGAATTTGAAGATTAACTCCGATAAATTGGTAAGCTTAAGAAACTAATTTTTGGCTAATTGAAAATTCAATTTAAAAGGAAAAAAAAAGAGAGAGAGTAATCAGAGACTTACGCAAAACTTAAGGAGTCAATTAAAAAACGGACGATGGGACAAGCATCAATGGAGGAAGAAAGGGTGAGAGCAAATTGGCAGTTAAGAAAAAAGAAAAGTGACCTGGTTTTGTTCCGAAGAAAAGAAGAAGAACTTTATTTTTATGATGATGGATGATCATGAGAAAGATGAGGCTCGTGATTCAACTTTGAAGGGTCTTTGAGAGAGGAGAGAAAAAGAAAAAAAAAATGAAAAAAAATGAGAAAAAAAGCTGCGGGAGCCAAAGAGATGAAGCGAGGGTCAGTTTATTTTCTTATTCTTCAAAAAATCTTCTTCTCATTCTAAAGTCAGTTGTCGTTTTGTGTCGTGGTGACTAATAGTGTTGTGTTGTGTAATGTGCCTAATTCGTCCTCTTCTTCTTTTTTTTTTTTTTTTCAACCCTCTACAATTTAAATATATATATTTATGTATTTATATTTATACTTTTTATCAATGTACGTTAATATATATTTATACTATTTAGCAATGTACGTTGTACTAGAATTGATTATGAAAAATAAAATAATCGATTAATAATTGGCTAGCGAGTAAAGCTTTCATAGTATCGAAAGTATCGAGTAAATTTACTTTTTCTTATCGTTTATTATTATGATTGACTAGGTAAGATTTCGTGATATAAACGGATGAGTATTTTGCTGTTTTATTTTATTTATAGTAAAATATATACATATTTCATTAATGTATTATAATTTTTCAATATATTTGAAGATAACAAAAAATATTGTGTTTACAATTTAATAACTTCAGATTGTTGGAAAATTAGTAATGTATACATTTGACTATTATTTAAAATTTTGAATAGCATTGTATATTATAATATTGTGAAATTTTTTATTATTATTATATATATATATATATATATAGTTTGTTAACATGATTTGTAGCGAAATTAACATTTTTTTTATTCTTATGTGTTATTTATGGAAATTTATTTATGGAAAATATGACTTCGAGTACTTATGGAAACTATGATTTCAGTTTTAATTATCAAGTTATAATGTAATTAAACGTAAAATGAACATAATTAATTAATTTTTAGTGTTTGGCATAAGGAATCAGATTAACTTAATAAAAATCTAACTAAAGTTAGAATGTTTGGCAAATAGAATATTTTTTGTCAAAAAAAAAACTGAATTAATTAAATAAAAATACTGAAAAATGTATAATTAACATGTCAACATGACAACACCAATGTTTCTTTAGAAGATTATGTAAATGTTGATGTGCATTTGAATATGTCTATCTTTATTGTATCATGGATGTATCAATTTTCGTCTCCGATTTAAATTTGATGAATGAATTAGACGTTAAAATAGATTTTTATTTCAGTGATAACACATCAAAGACATTCACTAGAAGATCTATAAATAAATATTATCGATACCACATGTAATAATCTAAATTAAAATAATCCATAAAAGTATAATTAAAAGTAAAGTTTTGAAAATAATGAAAACAAATGCTTAAAAGTAAGAATAAAATATAAAAATGATTAAAATAAGATGGAAACTACATTGATAATTCGTGCTGGTGCCTGGATGCAAATTTTTTTTAAGAGAAGAGCTTGCAACATCGATTCTTTCTGTTGCGATCCGGAAGGCAGTTAGGTGACTCTTCGGATCATCTCTTCCGTCATACGTCGCTAAGTTGACTTTTTGTGCATCCTTGATTCAAGAGTTCGTGATTCGTGGGGTAAACGGACACCGTCGTGTATCTTTGATTACCCGGTCGACTTAGGAAGTCGAACTGGTCGCCTGATGGTATTTTGACTTCATCTCCCTCAGCTCAGGATGGAATGTGTCAAAATCAAAAGCGAGAACTTGGCTTCTTTCATTCTCAAGCTCCATTAGACCATCATTATTGTTATCTTTATCATCCTCTCCTTGGTTTCCTGCGTGGCTCATATTGAGGCCATATCTCACTCTAACGTATCAAACTTGGTGGCAAAATTGGTCGTATTGTCATCGATGTTGTATCGTTTGGGCTGATATTCCAGTTTAACTCTAGTTCTTCATCGAGGTGATGTGATGAATACCACAACCTTCGTGGAAGGAGAACAACATAACTCCAAAACATCGGATTTATGTAGACCTTCCTAGTTAATTGATGCGATTCCGGTGAGAATCACAACCCAAAATCGACACCGAGATGTTGAAAACACGAAAGGGATGATGCTAGACCCATCTACTGAGCACCTAGCGGTTTAATGGATCGAATGTCACCACAAAAAGATGTGGAAAGTCCACTTGATGAGACTAAGAGTTTCAAAATCGAATTACACGAAGTCGAGAACAATGATCTATATTTTATAAAGGTTTTTGATTAAAAAGATAGATGAAGAACAAACGATTATCGACACAACATATAAAGAATAAGGGGACAAAGAGAGAAGAGAAGAAGCAATAAAGAGTGGATGTTTACGAGACATACCTTGGTAAATTAAAACAAACAAGTTCAAATTAAAAAGATAAGAGATAGAGGGATAATGGGCTATGTTTTGAGAAGGAGAAGATGGGCCATGAAGTGGATCGGACTTAGCATGATGGCAAGATGAACATGAGACCCATGCACCTCGTTAAAAACGTTTTCCAGAAAACCACTTGGGAAAAACCGAGGAGAAGGGAAAAGGAGTATGTATGGTCCTCATGGCCATATGCTAAGTGTCTTGGGCATGTATCTCGTTCGATGTGGCCTTGATACGTGAAAACCACTTGGGAAAAACCGAGGAGAAGGGAAAAAGAGTATGTATGGTCCTCATGGCCATATGCTAAGTGTCTTGGGCATGTATCTCGTTCGATGTGGCCTTGATACGTCCATGAAAGCTCAAGTGATCCTTCGTAGTATTCACTAGTGGTAGTGAAACTCTAAGTGTTTGATAGGATAACTTGTTATGGAGATACTTCATGAGTCCAATGAATGTTTTCCAAGCTCCTTTTGCTCCGAACTTGTATCTCTTATTGTCCTCCGCTTCAGCTCCTTGTACCTTGCTCTTGGAGCCTCCTAGAATCGCATCATCCTCCCCTGGTTGGAAAGGATTTGTCCTCAAATCTGTTTGGCATACCAAGAACAAAATTAAGTTAGATTCTCTAGAATTTAGACTCGGAACAAACTTACCTCAAAGATCAGGGATGGTTGAGGTTGTCTTGATTTTTCACGAAAGGCTCAGCCTCGTAGTTGCTTCCTTTAAGGGCTTTGGATAGATCTTTCTCTCTTCCTTTCTTGGTTGTCGTCTTAGGAGCAAGTTGTCGCACAAGATTCAGCTCCATAGTTACTTGTTTTGTATCATGGACGTATTCGAACATAAAATCTCCATACTTATTCGATTCACTAGTTGAGTTTCTATTTTTCAATTCAAACATCTATTCCTTGAGCATCCTAGGATCTCTCTTATTTATTCTATCAAAAAAAATTCTTGATTAGCACATAGAAATTTATTGGTTAAATTAAAAGAAACAATAATCAAAGTTAAGCCCGTTAAATCTTTCTCAGAATCTGTTGGGCATCCTTGGCGCTTGGAAACACTTAGGGCTTGGGCAGATGAGATTTCATGGGTCTTGTTGAATAACTTGACTTCATAGAGAAGCTTCTTCTCACCATCACAAGCAAAGTACTTGGCGGTTGGATCGGTTCAATACTTCTCGAAGATTTTGGTAGCTTTGTGTTCTTCTCTTCTCTGGAAGTAGCCTCTTCTTTCATTACAGTGTGACTCTATTTTATGATGATGTATCCCATGTTGCACTTGATTTTTTTCCTTAGACACAACCTGAATAGTTTTGTTAAGATCACTCGGTGGTACCGGTGCAAAGTTATTGTAATAAGGCATTTTACTTGAACTAACAAATAGCTTTGGGTCAAAGGGATCATCATAGAGAGTCTTACCAACCATAGGAAAGAGATTAGTTTTCTTACCTTTCCTGTCCTTACCCTTAAGCTTAAGTTGATCAAGATATACCTCGTGAGGTAGTAAAGGCACTAAGGTAGTCTTTCTTCTTTTGTACTCAAATGAATACTTGTTAGTGAATACATCGTGTATCACTCTTCGATCGGATAGCCATAGTCTTCTTAGAAGTATATGCCCAGCCTCCATTGGTAGAATGTCACACAATACTTCATCTTCATACTTGCCAATGAGAATAGGAACCTCTACTTGATGCTTCACTCTCATTTCTCCTTCATCGTTGAGCCATTGAAGATCATAGGGCTTCTGATGCTTCTTGATATTCAACCCCAGCTTGTTAACCATCACTTCACTAGCCACATTCATGCAGCTTCCTCCATCGATGATGAGACTACATACTTTATCCTTGACAAGACATCGTGTATGGAACAAGTTTTCGCGTTGCTCTAGCTCCTTGGTCCTAGGTTGTACGGTCAGTGTCCTCAAAGCCACAAGTAGTTCTCCTTGAGCTGGAAGATCCTCATGTTCGTCTTCACTTGGTTGAGTCTCCAGCTGTTCTTCCTCGGACTCATACTCTCCATTACCATTAAGAACCATAATACACTTGTTGGTGCATTCACTCGTGTAATGCCCCATTCCTTGACATTTGTAGCACTTGATGTTGCTCGTCCTTGTCTCAGTCTTGATTTTGTCTCCTTGTTTAGCCGCAAATGGTTTAGCCTCCAATCTCGTGGTGCTAGATGGATAGCTATCTCCTTGAACTTTCGGCTTCTCTTCTCTCGGATAACTTCCTCTCGTGTAGTTATTATTTCCAGCTCCAAAATAAGATCGCATAGAACCTCTCCTCTTAAGCTGCTGCTCTATAAGTATGGTTTGATGTAGCATCTCTTGCAAATACACATGAGGTTACATCTCCAACCGATCTTGAATCTCCCGTTGCAAACCTCCTAGAAACCTTCACATCGTAGCTTCCCTATCTTCCCTCACATCAGCTTTGATCATCAGCGCTTCCAACTCTTGATAATAATCCTCCACAGTCTTTCCTGTTTGTACAAGCTTCCTAAGTTGGTTGTGTAATTCTCGGTAGTAATAGCTTGGCACAAAGCGCTTCTGCATACTAGCCTTCATCTCGGTCCACGTCTCGATCAGATACACTTGGTTTCTTCTCCTTGATCTCACAAGTTGGTCCCACCAACTCAAGGCATTCAGTGAACTCCGTAGCTGCAACCTTTACTTGATTGACTTCCGTATAGAACTGGCAGTCAAAGACCATCTTGATCTTCTTCTCCCATTCCAAGTAAGCGTCGGGATCGTTCTTTCTTTGAAACTGTGGTATACAAAGGTTGAGACTGCCAAAGCTATCCTGTTGTTGTATCCTCTCATTCTGACTCGTCGATGCCTCCTATGACTGCTTCGTGACGAGTTGCTATAATATACCTCAGCATCAATATTTCTTTGTCTTCGCAGAAGATCTCTTGGCAGTTCTCTTAGATTTTCTTCTTGTCGCCTTGCTTGCTCCATGTTTCTAGCTTTGTTTCTCACTTGCTCGGTTCTCTGTGGATTCGTATCCTCATTGGTGATCACTGGAATGATCTCTTCTCGAAAAAAGTTGATCTTCTCGTTCATCATCCGCTCCAGCTACTTTGTAATCACCTCAATAAGGAGTTTGTTGCGGTGGCTGCTTGAATCTTCATCAGTTTCGGACATCTCTGCCAACAAAAAACAACAAAACACCAGTAAAATGTTCATTGAAGAGAAAACCATATGAAATCGCACAGAAACACGAAAATGACCCCTCAACTACAGAAGGACTCTATTCGCGACTTTTCATCAAAATCGATCTCAAAAAATATCAATTCTACTCTAAGAATTCCAATTTCAATTTTATCAAATACTAGACTCGTCCTAGGTTCAAATGCAATTGATGTCACAATTTTATAGTAAACAATTAATTAATTAAAATTTGGACAAGATCAGATAGAAACCACTCATCTTCTCGATGGTTGCTTTGATACCACTTGATGCGATTCCGGTGAGAATCATAACCCAAAATTGACACCTAGATGTTGAGAACATGAAATGGATGATGCTAGACCCAATTATAGAGCACCTAGCGATTTAATGGATCGAATGTCGCCACAAGAGGATGCGGAAAGTCCATTTGATGAGACTAAGAGTTTCAAAATTGAATCACAAGAAGTCGAGAACAATGATCTATATTTTACAAAGGTTTTTGATTAAAAAGATAGATGAAGAACAAAGGAGTCTTGACACAACATATAAAGAAGAAGGAGATGAAGAGAGAAGAAAAGAAGCAATAAAGAGTTTACGACACATGCCTCCGTAAACCTCACTCGGACCATGCAGAATTAAAACACACAAGTTCAAATTGAAAAGACAAGAGATGGAGGGATAACGGGCTACGTCTTGAGAAGGAGAAGATGGGCCATGAGGTGGATCAGACTTAGCATGATGGCAAGATGAACATGAGACCCATGCACCTTTTTAAAAACTTTTCCCGGAAAACCACTTGGAAAAAACCGAGGAGAAGGAAAAAGAGTATGCATGGTCCTCATGGCCATATGCTAAGTGTCTTGGGCGTGTATCTCGTCCGATGTGGCCTTGATACATCCATGAAAGCTCAAGTGATCCTTTGGAGTATTCACTAGTCATAGTGAAACTCTAAGTGCTTGATAGAATAACTTGTTCCGGAGATACTTCATGAGTCCAATGAATGTTTTCCAAGCTAATTTTGCTTTGAACTTGTCTCTCTTATTGTCCTCGGCTTCAACTCCTTGTACTTTGCTCTTGGAGCCTCCTATAATCGCATCAATGATGATCTCAGTTATCACTGTATCAATCTTGATCTTTGAAAGTTTAGCTCCAGCCTCCATCGATGTTCGCCTGTGATGACATGGGCCAAAATTACTAGTAGCACTTCCACAAGACCATGAATATCACATCTAGTTTTTTTTTTAGTTTTTTTTGAACTAACTCCTATTTTGTCCATTACGTTAGAGATCTCTATTGTTTTCATATACTCTTTGATAACATGGTTGAAGAGATTTGAGGAAAACCCATCGTCGGTGCAGCTCTTTATTCCATGAATCGACGATGTGACGCTTTTTCTCCAATGGTAACAGCGACTTTTCAGTGAATGAAATTGTCGTGAAGTAGAATCATCAAAGTTCTCTATTCAAATATGGCTCGCTCTTCGTAGAAGATTGTTGGATTTTGACTTCGTGTGTATGATCACACACCTTTTTGCATATTTGACGTTTAAATCATCACCATAATGACTCGCACCTCTCCAAGTATAACTTCTAGCCTCCATCGATAATTTCTTCTTTTCATTCTTTTTGATGCCTCATCTTGCTAGGACATGTCGACCTCTTCGGTCATGAAAAGATCTAGATTGTTGATGTCATGAGAAAACTTATCTTGACGAGTGATCGAATGTACTGAGTGATTGGAGATGATCTTCCTTAGCTACTTATTGCGAATTAGGTCTAGTGGCTTCCTTTGACGAGATTAGGTCACCAACGTAAACGCCAAGAATTTCCTGTCTAATCTTATTAACTGAGCGATGAGATGAGAGCTGCTTGAAAATGGGCTAAGAGCTGTCTTGCAACAAGCTGGGCACTCTCTGCGACGAGCTAGGAGCTCTCTCCGACGAGCTGGGAGCTCTCTGCGATGAGCTGGGACAGTCACTAACGAGCTGGGAGCTGTCTTGACGAACTAGATTAGTCCGTGATGAGCTGGAGCAGTCACCATTTTTTTTGAAGCCTTTTTGTTGATGTCTTTGGGTTAAACAACTCTGTTAACCTTGATTTTCTCTGATGACTTGGTTTGTCTCTGTCGTGTCGTCTTTACAGATTGGACCATCCTCATTGTGTTAGGATCCGAAGTTTAGAACATTTGCAAAAGCAAGCTCTTCTTCGTCATATAATTGAAGGAACTATCTCCTCTCATCATTGAAAACCATCAATTCCATAAAGCCGATCTCGGACACCGGCGTTATGTTGACGTCATGGCTTGTATCTTTTTCTTCTAATACTCGTTATAACGATTATGTGCCTGAAAAATAAAAAAATTTAGAAGCAAATGCAAGGATGCAGCGGTAATGCTCCGGTGGGCTCGACAATAGATGCGAGCTTGGTCATTTTAGAATGATAAGTCTTGAGGCTCTCTAGAGATGTATAGATCCCCGTGTCATTCTTTCTGCTTCACTGGGATAATCCTCTCGAAGGAGGCTGGTCTGACAACGGCAAATCTGCATTTCAGGAACGATGACTCTTAGGGAATCACGGGGATAGGTTGATCGTATCGTGGTTCCTTGTGGTTCGCCTGAAAATTGGTCCTCAAGTTGGCTAATCTAACAGCGACGGATCTGCGTATTAGAGTTTCAGGCAGATTGCGTCAGTTTCAGAAAAACTGCGATAACTCTCATTAGACAGATCCTATTGATGCAAGGTTGAGCTCTCTGGAAAGCTGACTCCCGGGCTAGGTTGCATGGGGACGGCAATTTTGATGATATTTCCGTACTAGAGACGTTTTGGAGACGGAGACTACAGCGGGATGGCGCAGAAACGTCTCCAAAACGTTTCTGCAGATCGGGGACGGTGATGGGATGGCAAGGCAGAACGGGAACGGCGTATCCGAAACATTTCAGTGTAAAAGCCATGTATTTGTAATGTATTTTTGATGTATTTAAAACACGTATTTTTAATTTATTTTTTAAAATAGAAAAAATTTAAAACTCTTCACCTCCTAAAAACAATCGATCAAAATTCACAAATCAAAAGTGACAATTAAAAAACCCTAATACTCTACAAGTCAAACTCTTCATCTCTTTAGTCTTTAGTCTTCTTCACCGTAACAAGAGCTTCATAGTTCATAGACATTGGCTTCAGCGTTTGGAGTTTCGACAAGATATAGAAATTCTACGTCTTGTATTAATAATAGAATAATAGAACTCTGTTTCAGTGTTTTGTAACAAGTCACAGGTCACAACAAGCCACCACCGTAGTTGTATACTTGTATTTATGTATTAAAAATTTGAACTTTGTTTCTTAACAAGTCTAAGTCTTCACCTCCTTTCGTTTGTTTTATTCGATTTTTGGTATGGTACAAATTGCAGAACCATGGCTTCTCAACAACAAAGTAATGATGTTGATAACGAACTGCTAATTCATCAAATCAAAGTGAAAATTCTAGAGGAACAAGGAACAACCGGAGGAACTTGGAGCTTTCGCTATAATATTCGTAAGGAGCTCAGAAAAGGCTCTTATTCTAGGGCGAGAGCGCATTTACTTGGGATAAAGAATTCTGGTATTGCTATTTGTAAGAAAGCAAGTACGATCCAACAAGCTGAGATGAAAAAGTTGGAAGACAACTTTGAGAAGAAGAAAAGTGAGTCTGCTAGCTGAGATGAAAAAGTTGGAAGACAACTTTGAGAAGAAGAAAAGTGAGTCTGGTGCTAGAGAAGTTCCTTTGCCTTGGGATTCAGAATCTTCTAAGATAAGAAAATCTGCATTATCACCTATCACTAGAGCATTTGGTATTGAAGTGAGAGACCAACTGGATCAAGAAATTGCGAGGATGTTCTACACTACAGGTTTGCCATTTAATCTTGCTAGAAATCCTCATTTTATTATGTCATATCAGTTTGCTGGATATTGATGGATATGTTTCTCCCGGTTATTATAAGCTCAGAACGACTCTACTAGTACAATCAAGAAACAATGTTGATAAGTTATTGCAACCTCTTAAATTAACGTGGAAAGAAAAAGGAGTGACGATTGTGTCAGATGGTTGGAGCGATCCTACAAGAAAAGCTCTGATTAATTTCATGTCTACTTCCAAAAATAGTCCCATCTTTCTTAAGGCTGTGAATTGTTTTGGCGAAGTGAAAGATAAGTTCTTTATTTCAAACTTGATAAAAGAAGTTATCAATGAGGTGGGACATCAAAATGTTGTGGAGATCATCACAGATAATGCAGCAAATTGTAAAGCGGCTGGAGAGATTATTGAGGGTTTGTTTCCTCACATCTATTGGACACCATGTGTAGTCCACACTCTCAATCTTGCACTAAAGAATATTTGTGCTGCAAAGAATACGCAGAAACATATGTTGAGTGTTACTGGATCACAGATATTCATGAAGATGCCTTGATGATCAAAAATTTCATCATGAACCATAACATGAGGCTATCAATCATCAACAAGTTTTCTCCTCTAAAGTTGCTTTCAGCTGCTGACACTCGCTTAGCTTATATTATTGTGATGCTGAAGAGATTCAAGCTAATCAAAAGGAGTCTTCAAGCCATGGCAATAAGTGAAGAGTGGTCTTCTTATAAATAAGATGATACATGGAGGGCATGCATTGTTAAGGAGAAGCTTTTAAATGATGGGTGGTGGGATCAAGTGTCTTATATTGTTGATTTCACAAGACCTATATATGACATGATTAGGTTTTGTGACACCGACAAACCATGTCTTCACTTGGTGTATGAGATGTGGGATTCCATGATTGAGAAGGTCAAAGTTGAGATCTACAAGAAAGAACAACGTCAACCGTCCAAAGCTTCTCCCTTCTGTGACGTTGTTTACGGGATTTTAGTTGCTCGTTGGGCAAAGAATAACACTCCTCTACATTGTGTAGCTCATTCTTTAAATCCAAGGTATATGTTTTAATTTTTTTTGTTTTTATTATTTTTTCTGTTTTCATGTCACTATTATAATACTTTGTATGTCGTAGATTTTATAGTGATGCATAGCCAATTGAGGATCCTGCAAGAGTTGCTCCACATAGGGATGGAGAAATCGCTCGAGAAAGGATGAAGTGTTTTAGAAGGTTGTTTCCTAATGCTGATGATCATAATAACGTTATGGATGAGTATGCATCATTTTCGATGAAGATTGGTCTTTTCGGATTTAACATGCATTTCAACGATGTCTACTATGCCACACCACCATTATCATATCGTCGGAGTTTTCTTTTCCGTGTACGAACTTTTGGTGCAAAATAGTACAATGAAAAGTTAGATGTTTCTGCGGTTAAACTCTCCGCCACAATTAAGCTTTCTACTTTTGCCAAATTTTTGGCTTTTCCTTTCAAGTGTTTCATGAACGCTCAAATGGATACATCCATCAAAAATGAACAGACCCACCAAGTGATGCTTCATGAGGAAGGTGGACTGGAAGATATTCCATACCATCAAAAATGATGGAGGAAAGATCTTCTCCAAGTTGCACAATAAAATTGGAATATTGGCATCAAGTTGTTGAATGGTTTCTTCGGTCAACGTCCGTGTACTAAAATCTCGAAAAAAGGCTCCAATACCAGTAAGAACAAAAAAAAAGAATGTAAATTATAAATAACTTATCTTAATATATATATATATATACTGCATGTATATACGTACCTACAAGTGCTTTATTTACATTTTGTGGAAGTAGTCCAGTAAGTGCGAATAGAAGTAGTTTTTGCATAAACACATGACAATCATGACTCTTCATCCCTGAAATTTTTTACCCATCTTCAACACATTTAGAGAGGTTGAAAACATACCCATCGGAAAACTTCACGTCTTCTTTCACCCATTTAAACAATGCAGCTTTTGCATTTGACGACAACCTAAAGATAGGAACAGGTATTTGCCCGTTGCTTGTAATGTGCAACTCACTTCTTGAACAAATTGCAGGCAAGTCCAATCTTGAGTTCCTGCTATCTTTTTTCTTTCCTGCCACATTTAATATTGTATGCATGATGTTATCAAAAACGTTTTTCTCGATATGCATCACATCCAGATTGTGTCGCAGCAGAAGATCTTTCCAATATGGAAGTTCCCAAAATATGCTTTTCGTGTGCCAGTGATGATGCTCGCCATATCCGTCGGGCATATTACCTGGAACATGCCAATTACCCCCACGTCTAATTGTTTTCTGACCACAATAATTATCAATTTACGCTTCTATTTGTTCTCCTGACAAATACACCGGTGGGAGGGCTCGTACACTTACTTTCTTCCTGAACAACGTCTTGTTTCTTCGATAAGGATGGCTCATCGATAGAAATCGACGATGACAATCAAACCAACTTGATTTCCTTTCGTATTTTAGTTGAAATGCATCTGTCCTTCTGAGGCAATACGGACAAGATAATCTTCCATGCATTGTCCAACCTGATATCATCCCGTATGCAGGAAAGTCACTTATTATCCACAAAAGTACAGCTTTCATATTAAAAAATTTTTTTACCGAACAATCATACGTTCGGACCCCTGTATACCATAACTCCTTCAACTCATGTATATGAGGCTGTAGAAAAACATCTAGTGACTGCATTGGATGCTTAGGTCCAGGAACTAATATACTCATAAATAGAAATTTCTTTTCCATGCAAATCCCTGGGGGAAGGTTGTAAGGCGTGATGATTTCTGACTACAAAGAATATTGTCTACCAGACATTCCAAATGGACTAAATCCGTCGGTGCATTATCCAAGATAAACATTCCGAACATTTCTAGCAAACTTTTGGTGTACTGTATTGAAATGCTTCCATGCTTTTGAATCTGACGGATGCTTGATCTCCCCTTCCGTCTGCAAATGTTCTGCATGCCATCTCATTGCTGCTTATGTCTTTTTAGACTGATACAATCATTTCAACCTCTCTGTAATTGGTAGGTACCACATCCGTTGGTATGGTACCTTATTCCTTCCAGTAGCTTGTGGCTTATATCTTGGCTTCTTACAAAATCGACATTCCTGTAACTGATCATCATCTTTCCAATAGATCGTGCAATTGTCAATGTGTGAATGCACACATCTATTATCTCAGAAGGTAACCCTAGACTAAAAACCAGTTTTTGAATCTCATAATAAGATTCACCAGACAAGTTATCTTCTGGCAAATAATCTTTGAACAATTCTGCCCACGTATCTATACAAATTTCAGATAAATTATGATATGTTTTAATGCTCATCAACCTAGCTACTAATGATAATTTTGACATACCTTCTCTACATCCCTCGTAGATTGGCTGATTTGCAGCATCTAACATTTCATAGAACCGTTTCGCATCTAAGTTAGGTTCCTCAACTGTATTATCAGTTAATGAAGAAGTTGTTTCATGAAATGCATCTGTAACCATGTCATGTACCCTATCATGTTCTAGATCTCCCCGATTTACATGATGATAATGATCATAGTAATGCAAATTATTAGGTTCATCCAAACTCACTGCTTCAACATTACTATTACTACTACTTGCTTCATTTCCACCATAACCCTCTCCATGGATAAATCAAATATAATAGTTTGGCATAAATCCTCTATTTAATAAATGATTCCACACTTTCTCACTACGAGCAAATCTTGAACTTGAATTTTTGTATTTTCGACAAGGACAGAACATTTTACCAGTTTCTAGAGTGAGTGGTGTATTGCCCGCCTGGTATATGAATATTTCCAGCCCATTGAAAAACTCCTTTGTTACATTTCCTTCAGAATCTTTATGTATATACATTCATCTTCGTTGGTTCCGAATATCACCTACGGAAGACATATTTTTTTTGGTGTTTTTAGAACACAAATTTTGCTCATAAACGATTGTTGTTTTTGATATTGAGAATGAGAGTATGTGGTATTTATAGGAAATTTTTGAACTAGTTAGGTGGAAACGAAACAACGAAGTTACAACGAATGAATATTGTAACGTTTTAACGTCATATTACCGACTCGTCTACGATGCATTTACTCCATCGTAAAATTTCTGGTGAACATTAAACACACATGTTTACAAAAAAAATTCAATTATCGTTGTTATTGGGTCGTTAATAAGATACGTCATAACCAAGTCGTTAAATTGCGACTACTGTACGACGAAGATATACTTCGTCGTAAAAGTAGTCGTTAAAACACAGAGTTATTAAACATGGGTTTTAAACAACCTAAATCATGTATATAACAATATATATCCATTAAAAATGCAATGATATTAAACATACATAGTTATTAATATTACACGATAGTTTAACATAAACCTCTACATAAACATTACCATCTATAGTACATGATAGCTTAAAAACGTCATACAAAGAAACTGCAGGTATATCAAACATAAACACATAGTTATTAATTTTAGTTTCCTTTTATTGACCACGTAATGTACTACTCAATTTCTTCACCATCATCAGACCCTTTGTCATCTTCGGGGTATAACCAATTGTTTGGATTTCGATTAACACCACTGGGACTACTTTCTTGTATGAACGTTGTAGCCATGTTTTCTTTAGATATAACCTACCAAATTACCAAGTTTCTGTGTTATATATCTTAATGTCAGTAATGATACTACTTAATACACTACCTTTTACAATAAAATTGTAACTTACATTGGTTATGTTGTTAAGACCAATGTTAAGATATGTTGTCGCCCATTCAAACTTAACAACAACAACCTCCTTTAGAAGCAACAATGAACCCTCCTTTATGTGCGGTCCATATTTGTTATCAGATATGACGGACCTATGAATGCTCGCTTGTACAGTACCGGTCAGATCCTACAACAATAAAAAAAGTAAATTTATCGATTACTAAATAAATATCTAATTAGTTAAGAACATCTTTTGTTTAAACTTATATATACATTTTACCTTCATTATGACCATCGCATCCCCCAATCCATTATGAACCATTTTATGAATCACTGCTACCACAAAAAGTACGTGACGTCATTGTGGTCTAATCTGATGTAACTCTTTTACTATTGTCCACTCACGTGTACCTATATTCAAAATATAATAAGTAAAATATATTTAATTGTCAATTAAGCAATCATAAAATAATCATTGCATATTAATAATGACATTTCACTTTACCTTTTTGTGTTAGGTATTCAATTGTAGTCTGCCAAAGAGCATCAGTGAAAGCAGGATCTTCTGGCTTAACAACACAATTAACCATATGTACATGTCTCTCATAAGAATTACACATAGACTCGCTTATACCAGAACAATCTTGTAACATTGATTGTTCTAGTTTTTTTCTTGTCCGTTCTTCAGCTTGTCTCATACCAGCTGGACCCGGAACCAAATATCTTTCTTCATCCATAATTAGTATAAATTTATTATGTGGTAGAATGTGGTATTTATAGGAAATTTTTGAACTACAAACAAAACAACTATTTTACAACGACTGAATATTGTAACGCTTTAACATCATTTTAAAAACGCGTTTACGACGAATATACTCCATCGTAAAATTTCTGATGAACATTTAATACACGTGTTCACCTAACAATTTAATTTTCGTTGTTATTGAGTCGTTAATACTCCACGTCGTAAATGAGTCGTTAAATTGCGACTCTTATACGACGCTTTTATACTACGTCGTAAACTAGTCATTAAATGGCGACTAGTTTACGATGAACATCAACTTCGTCATTAAAACGCTGGTAAATCGTCGTAAATAGAAGTTCAATTTACGACGAATAAATTCGTCGTAAGGTTATGATGTTTTTATGACGACTATCTTTTGAGTCGTAAAAACGTCGTAATAGCCTTTCTTATCTACGACGATTATATTTCGACGTAAAGTTTCGTCGTTACTGGCATGTTTTCTTGTAGTGTTTTACAACGTAGATGAGTTTGAGAAGGATAAGCAAGAGGATATAAATTAGGAAAGTACCCGAACCCGATAAACCGATTCTAGTTCATGGTAGGAGACAATGGACCAACATCCAAAACAAGAGAAGTTTAGCTTCAAGTAGGAGTGTCAAAATAGGTAATCCAACCCAATCCAAGACTTCAAGGTTGGTTAGAGAACACGAAGATGCCAAGAAAAAAGAGAGTAAAATTAACAACCCCTTCACCACATCATTATAAACCTTGTTTTTGTTGATAAGTAATAAAGAACATTTAAAACAACAAAACATGAAACACATTTTGCAATTTAGAAATTTCTGGACAAAATTTATCAGCAATGTTCAAGTCATCATCGATGCTATAGAGTATGATTAAAGCTGTTAGTAGAATACTAGAATGTTATGAGGGGTAAATAGTCTTTTTTTACCCGTACTTTTTCCTACGTGCGAATATAAACCCAAACTCACAAAAAAATTTAAATTACAAACCTAAATCTTTTATTTTGTGTCAAATTAGGAGTCGTCGCTAACGGAAATTAGTCAACTGTTACAGATGCTGATTCAGCGGACCAGTGTTTGATGAGGTGGCATAAAACGACGTCATGCTAATAGTTAAATACTTTTTAAAAAATTTATCACACCTGGGTATTGAACCCACAACCTCTTGTGATCTTACGCATAACCATTACTAATTGCTCCCGCAACCTTCATTAATTCTTATCCAAAGTTTAATATATATAAACTTAAAACAGTTACAATTGCGAAAAAATTAATAAAATCTATTTCGAATTGACCAAATCCCAAATTGATTTCAATATTCTTCTTCTCCAAACCCCAAATTAATTTTTTTTAATGGATTGTTCTTCGTTTCTCAATATTCTCTCGATCTTAACACCAATCCATTTCCCGAAAAGCTTCCATTGAGTCCTAATTTCGCCTGATTTATTTCTCAAATCTAACAAATTTTTGTTTGTTGAAGTGGGCTTTTGATAGATCTGAATATTTCATATCTCTTTGTGTCGAAATTATTAGTCGGTGGTGATGCAATAAAAAGTCGAAGACATGCTTCAGCTTTACCCAAACGAAGAAGGAAGAAGAACAACGAAGAAGAAGATGACAATTTGATTTTTTTTTCCGTTAAGCAGTTAAAAGTTTCAAGGTTATATATTTAAATGTTAGTGATATACATTGACCATGGTTGTAGTATACTGGTAAAAGTCTCGAGTTATTTCCTTTAGGTTCGAGAGATGATTTCCTTTAGGTTTCAGGTTTATATATTTAAATGTTTGTGATATACATTTGGTTGTAGTCAACTGGTAAAAGTCTAATTGTAAGAAAAAAAAACACTTGGAAAAAGTACGGGTCAAAATTGACCCTTTTCCCATGTTATGAGTCGAACATTTGTCAACTTCACCCGAGTTTCAACAACATTCTTCGTCGAATACGTCTTCTATCTAGGCAAGCTTGGAATTGGTACTTTTACCAAAAAAAAAAACCCGAAGAAATGAACGTTTGGTAAGGCTGAGACGACAGTCTTTAAAGAGAATATGTCAAGCCATCATTTAAAAACGGCAGAGTTTAAAGCCAAAGGTTAACAAATTTCACAATTGTTTCCTACAAAGATTAACAAATTTCACATCTTCCTTAATTCGGCCTGAAACTTTTCAAGGTCTTCAAGCTTTCCATCTGATAACCGCAGAAAAAAAAGAAGGAAGATAATAAGCATGGAACACTTACTATTCAAACTCTTTAATACCACAACAATGTTAAATTTTGTTACCATAAGCCATTGCCGAAAATTCTTTGCCGTGGTTCTTTAGCCTCTCTACTCTAGCGCTTTCACCGGCTTTCAATCGTCTTGTTTTCAGCCTATCTACCCCTGCACGAAGTTCTGATGCAATTTTTGCCATCTCTGCAAAAAAAAAAACATATTTGAGATACAATTCATCTCTAGATTATGCTATGAACAATCAAACAATCAAATGAGAATCAGTACATTACTCAAATATATCGTAATGAGATCAGGTATATCCCATAAAAACCAATCAGCAGTATATCTCCAGAAGATGGTGAGGAGAATTCATATCTATATTCCAAATTAGAATCAGTACATTACTCAAACTATTAGCTAGCAGGGGGAAAATGTCGATTTGATATGTTAATGACTGGCGCTAAGTCGAGAAGAGTCTTCAAGGTCATCAAGAACTCATATATAAAACATAGCCAAACCTCATAAATGAAACTCAAATCCAAATCATACCATTGAAGCGAATCCTAAGATCTCAAGGCTAAACAAAGTTTGCATCTTGACTACCTTTAAACATATCATCCACAGAAGACTCATCATAAAGCTCCAAAGCCTCATTAACAAGTCTCACAGACCGTTCCCTCGAATCCAAACTTCTTTCTAAAACCTGAAGCTCAGAGTTAAGCACCACAGATCTCTTTCCCACCTAAAACCAAACTATTCTCATTTAAAAGAAACGAAATTGCAAGAAAACAATAATCAAAAGTATCAGTCTTTATCTCACCAAATTAAGCTTATCCCTTAAAGAATCCAATTGTTCATCCAAATATGATCCATCTTCAATAATGTGGTCAGACGACTCATCCTAATGAAACAGAAACGAGTCAGCAATGTGTTGATATTAAGACAATAAAATGAAAAGGACATAAACACTCACACTCTTTGGTAATACAAATCCATCAGGAACAGCAAAACAGAAATGAAGACAATAACGTTCCCACAGTCCCATACGCTTCTCCATTACTGATTGTATCATACCACGAACTTGGTCAATACCCTAAAAATGTGACCAAAGTAAGAAGCTTTGATAACAGAACAATGGCTTAGATTGAAATTACACCAAAGCTCTCACCTTTGATAACTCTTGTGACTTGTTGTTATTATAAGATTCATTGATTTTGAGAAACTTTGATGCTTCACTGTAAGTATCAAAAACCCTAAATTAGAAAAAGATTGCATCAATGAACTCAAGATGTGAAGAAAGGAAGATATTAACCAGCCATAGAAATCGAATGCTTCGTCGACGTAATCGTCGATTGTGTTGATTGTTTCGTTGATGAAAAGTTGAGGATTTAGATTCATGGAATCGAACACTGCTTCGCTTTTGCTTCCTTCCATTTTCGCTCCGATTCAATTTATTGAATTTAGAAACCCTAATTGCAAGCAACTGGGGAAAAATTTCAGGAAGTTTCACTTAGAGGCAGGTCGTCGAAGAGAAAAGTGAACTTGATTTGGTTGAGTTTCAGTGACCGTGTTTTTGAAATGAATTACTCGGATTTGAAATTTTCACTCATGCTTAATGATTTTTTTTTTTTTAAATCTTAGCTTAATGAAATCTAGTGGTAATTTTTTTTAATCCAGTTCCGATCTAAACGAGTATAAGACTAGGCAATTAGGATTATATATCCGACTTTCACTCATTTGAATATCGGAAAATCCCAAAATTGTTAATTTCTATAAAATTATTCAAAATATTTGTTCTCAATAAGGTGTGGGCAAACGGAATTTTCAGTTCAGTTCATAATTCTGAAAAATCAGTGCATTCGGTTCAAGAAAAGTTTTGGCAAAATTAACCCAATTCGAACTTCAGTTAAGAATAGGAGTGGGCAGAATAGCCGTAATCAAAAAACCAAACCGAACCAAATCATATTCGATTTTGGTTTTGCTTAAAAACTCGTCTAGTTACCATTATAAAAATTATTTTGGTTTCGGTTCGGTTAAAAAAAGCCGTAAAACCGCAGTTTTTATAAAATTGATAAATTTACGTTTTTATAATATACTTAAATATATACTTGTGTTACCTAGTTTTTTTTTAATTACTTTAAAACAGTTGCACAAAATCTTATATATAATTTAAGGTTTTAGATCATTCATTTATTTTTTACTAGAGTTTCATCAAATTATTTTTGCAAACCGCATCACTGAGTTTGACTTCTATTCTCTTTAAGTTTTCCAATAGAAACTATTTTGAGTTTTAACTTTTCAATTGTTGGATTTTGAGTTTTGACTTTTTACAAGTATGAACACATTTACAAATTTAATGTTTTGATTATTTGAGTTTTTAATTATTATTTATTATAAAAGTATGAAATCATCTACAAAAACCGAAACCGAAACCCAACCAAACCAAACCGAATTAATTACGGTAAAAACCGTTAACCATAAACCAAAAAAAATCAAACCGTACCAAACCATATTTCAATCGGTTTCTAAATAGTTTTATTTTTTATAGAACCAAAAAACCGTAAAATCGAAAAAAGCGAACCGGAACCAAACCGTAAACCGGAATGCCCACCCCTAAGTCAGAGAGTAAAACTTTGTTTCACTTCGTGGTAAAATTACTAGTGCTAAATTGAAGCCGAGACTATATTTGGTTCGCTTTTTGATGGTCAAATCCTTAGTTTTAATTGTTTGGGACGTTTTTTGTACATTTTGATACATTTCAATCAATTTCGATATATTTGGTAAACTTTGGATTGATTTGTAAGTTTGGTTTATACCTAAAATTAGAAATATTTTTTTAAAAAGTTTAGTAAACCGCTAGGTTCACAAACCAAACCAAACCGATTAAGAAAAAAAAATTGAGTTTGAGTGACTGTTTTTTAAATAAATACTCGGACTTGAACATTTCACTTATGCTTTTAATGATTTTTTTAATCTTAATGGTATTTATATATTTTTGTTTTGTTTTCAATGGGTACGAAAACGGGTCAATAGTTTCCAGTCAGACAAGAAATTAGGATTAGGAAAACGATTGGTTATGACTATTATTTTGTTTATAATTCAATTTGATAAAGGTAGGGAGAGTCAAGGTATTGTGCACTATCTATGCTATAGATACAGAATGGGCTTGGTACTATTTTCGCATGTAAAATGCAATAAAAAAAAAGTTAATCAAATTGAGGACAATACTTAGAAAAACAAGAAAATCAAACCTAAGTTCAATGTGATAAATATGGTGAGATTGTCACTAATGTGCCACCAATGTACATGTTATATATGTTTTACATATAGAGGATTATATTAATGATGTAATCATTTTCGTCGTGGTCACATAATCAACAATACATATATAAGTTGTAAGTCAAAGTGATTTGTAACGCCACAACCGCCAATGTTCATGGATCTCCATGCTCTCTCTCAACCCATAGGCCCCACTTTCGTCTGATAGTCGGTGCGTTATCTCCAAACGCTCGAAAAACTTATTACTGTCCCTACAAATCACTAGATGATCTTTTCTTGTGTTTTGGTCTCACTCACTTAATACCCAAACTCACTTTCCGATAGGTCACCCATCCTAGTGCTACTCCCAAGCCAAACACACTTAACTTTGTAGTTTTTTTGGACAAGTGACAGAAGAAGATAAGTGCACTTTGTTGACATAGTAGCCAAATCAAATCTCTTAAGCTTCTCCACATGCATCACGATATACCAGAAATCGGAGTGTTACAATTAGGCATGTTAGAGGATATCCGGATGAAAAACCGGATATCCGGGTAGGGCGGATCCGGATCCGGATAATAAAATTTTGGATCTGCCGGATACGGATCCGGATAATGAGAAAATTCCAAACCGGATATCTGGATCCGGCAAAAAAAAATAAAAAAATAAAGATTTTTATTCGGATTTGGCCAAAAAAAAAAATATATTTTTTTAGGTCTGGATATCCAGCTCCGGATATCTGAATCCAGCAAAAAAAATCAAAATAATATATTTAATTATTAAAAAAAACGGATCTGGATATCCAGCGGATATCTGTTTTTTTTAAAGGATATCCGGATTCAGGATATCCGGGGTTTACGGATCCGGATCCGGATTATAAAATCACGGATCCGGGTATGGATCCGGATATCCGGATCCGTAACACCCCTAGTTACAATCACCCCTACTCACAGAGCGCAACGTCCTCGTTGCGCACCAGTTAGTTTCGTTAGCCAAAGCCTGAATTTGCTGCAGATCGTTCACATCATCAAGAATGATAAAAAAATTTTGGACACATAGCCTTTTCGGTAGAACAGTTAAATGGTATTATATCCTTATACTATTTAGGTTTAAGATTTTGGAAAGAACTTGCTCTTGTGGGCATTCCGGTTTACGGTTTGGTTATGGTTCGGTTTTACGAAAAATTAAACCATATTAAACTGTATTTAAATTGGTTTGCTTTTTGGTTCGACTTTTCTCGGTTTATGGTTTATCGGTTTTATAAAAACTAAAACAATATAAATACCATCTGCATTTCGGTTCGATTCGGTTTCGGTTAAACAACACCACACTTTCTATGAGGCTGAGATATTATTAAGAAGGCTGGATGTCTCCTTGCCTGTTCTTAATAGATATGGTCTAAACGTTTCTTGTGATGAGGTCTTGTTGAGCTTATTATTCTGCAGATGCTTTGTGCCTTCTCATGGTATATCCAACTCCTCTCATGGTATACTGAAACATGATTATCTCTAGCATAGCATTTCATCAGACGATTATTAAAATCTATCATAAGTTCTGTTTTGAATTCGTGGTTACTTACTTTCTAGCTTTATCCGTAGTAATGTTCCACTTCTTTAACTTCTATAGTGCTAATTTATTTAGTATAGCAGAAATGGCAACTTACTGTATAGCCAAAAATTGAGAATAAAATGTAAGAAAAATTATTGTATCATGAATAAGTTCTCAAAATGTCATGTCCCTTGAGGTACCTCTAAACCATTAATGATTATGGTGAATTACATGGTCTGAGATCCTAGTTGAAGATTGAATAGTTGTCGCTATGACCTCTTAACCATCAAATTGTTTGACCTTTTAACAAGGTCGAATCCAAATATCTTTAAAACCGAAGAAACAGAAGATATGCATCAATTTGCGGGTTTGTTCTGTACCACAGAATCAGAAACACGAAGTGTCTCAGCTCTAATCCTCCATCAGCTCTCTAATACATTTAAAGGCAGAATGATCAGCGATGTTGTCGTCCAGCGGACCACGAAACAAAACTTCTATAAGGCCTCTGGCTTTGGCTAACAAGTAAATAACAACCAAAATCTAAAAATCTACAAAAAGAGGAAACTTACAAGTTCATTCACTTTAAGCTTTAGAATGATGTATAATACCAACAAGAAGAACAAACCGTTATAGAACAAAACATGAGTAAACAAAAACAAAAAAAATCATGACTCTGGAATGCCTTAAGAAACTTTATTATATCTGTACCTTCAACTATAACCATCATGTTTCAGTAGATTTTGGTTCATTTTGAATCTGCGGTTCATGATGTGGCAGCTGCTCCTCTATCGGCTGCATTTCTGCTTTCTTCTTCTTCTCTTTCTGGATCACTTGTCGTGGCATTACCTCTAGTAAAAAGCTTCCTCCATTCCACACTGCCGCAGAAATCTTTAGGATCTGAAAGATCACGTGAAGTCTATACGATAGGAAGATCGGTACAGTCAATGCCATGGTCGCCACTGTGAAGATGGCCTGGAAGAGAATGTACATCCACATACGGTTCTGATCCCCTAACAGACCGCTAAGCTGCCACAACTTATTGTTTGCCTTTTCAGCTTTCTTTGACAGCTCTCTGCACAGACCAGAGGATTTCATCAGGACAGGTATAGTCTACAGTAAGAGGCTAGGAGCGCATTACATTGTATTGTGGCCTTAGCCATGAAACATTCACGGAATAGCAATTTAAAAACTGTATGATACATCTTACCATTTTTCAACAAATAATCTCAGATTGTGTTTTATATTTAGTCATATTGCCATTCCAAAAATATTAATGACAAACAAAAGAATTGAGCCATTGGTCAGTTAATTATTATCATTTCCACATTTCCGCCATTATGCGGTGTTACAAATTAGAAACATAGATGCAATATTTCTAAAGGCATTAATGTTAACTAGAGAAATTAGTTACTAGACGTCCAGACCTTACCTTTCCAGTAATTGATCATGCACTCAACTACGAGGAGAACATTATTAACATACGGTGTAGACCAGTCCTATCTAAGAGGTAAAAATACAAAAGCTAGATGCAGCAAGCATGGTACCTGTAGGAAGTCATAACTTCAGGATCTCTAAGGAGTCTCTGCCTACGCAGGACATTGACGATTAGAAAATAGAGCACTTGCCAAAGTGTATAAACAACCAATGGGACGAGAAACAGCCATGTAAAAAGGTAGGCTTTGTCTTCCACATAAGGCCATGAAGCCCTACGATCAGTGCCTACAGGATGCATAGCTGCAAAGGTCGCTGGATTCCACCACCTAATCGTGAAGAACACGAGCCCTGAAACCAAAGTCATTGCAACAGTAAAGAATCCAGGAGAGTAAGAGAGAACATAAAGCATCTGCATAATCATTATCAAGGGCATAGCATATACAACAAAGAACCATGTGTTTTTTGTAATTACGCATATTCTAAGTACAAGATTTAAACTAAACAAGGTTCGTAGGGGAATCAAAAAGCTAAAACTTCATGCAATCATTTGAATCAAAGCTCAACTTTAGTAATTTGAATCTCCAACGTTCTTCGCCAACAGGAATAGTAATAAGGATATTATATAACTCACCAGGTAAGAGATGTATAAGAACACTAACAATCTTATCAGGAGAACTAAAAACCAAGCTGCAACGCCACACAATAATTGCCCATGCCAATGGTCCCTGCAAATAAAACCACAGTACAAGACACAAACCAATTGATAAATCAGCACACACAAAGGCTCATATACACTTGTATCCATATAGTTAAAAAAGCATACCTCAGCAAAGGAAAAGCAAACCATGAAAAGCTTTTCATTTTTAGGATACAGAAGAAGATCAACCAAGAAGATTGTGTTGGCATAGTAGCAAAAGTCCTATCACATACACAAATTGTTTTAAGTATAATAATCAAAATGCTGTTTCTTGATTCCAAAACTTCAAAAGGGTTGGTGTCAGAGACATTACCAGAAGATAATAATGCCATTTCTTAAACCGGTAATATATCCATCGAAGAGGAACAAAGATCACATAGAAGAAACAGTACACTAGAGGAATGTCTTGTGGCCCTGAGATCAAAACATCAATCATGATTAACAACATTCATTTAAATTCAGAGAACAAAAAATCACATTTTTTTTAACTCACTTGCTCCAAGTAAGAAACAAAATCCTCCAAATCCAAGCACCCCAACGAGATGTGTCACCTTTAACATTACATAACAAGTAAGAACAAACATTTTCAAATCGAAAGAATTGAAATTTAAACATTTTCAAATCGTAAGAACTGAAATTTAAACATTTTCAAATCCAAAGAAGTTAAATTTAAACATTTTCAAATCCAAAGACCTGAAATTTATACATTTTCAAACGAAAGAACTAAAATTTAAACATTTTCAAATCTAAGGAACTTAAACTTCAACAGATACAACCCAAAAAAAAACAAGATTGATTAAATAATGAATCAAGAAATATGCCTTATTGATGAATCTTTCATGTTCTTCTGCTTGTTTTGCGATCTTAACGGCTTGTTTTGATAAGATCTCTCGCGTTTGTACAGCTTGTTTAGACAATAACTCTCTTGTCTGACCAACTTTCTGTAATCAACAACAAAAAAATGAAAACTTTATCAAAAATGGTCAAATCCAAATAAGAATCAAATGGTAAAAATCGAATCTTTTGTACCTTTGATCGGTCCTTAAAACGTTTTTTTACAGAGTCAAATGGGTCTCCTCCATTAGAGTTCGAATCTTCTGAGAGTTCTTCGTTATTCGCCATTGTTGTGGTTCAGATTGCAGAGAAAGCTTGTCGTATAGAGAAACCGAAAACTCTGTTTTATTTTTTATTTTTTATTTTTTAGAGGATAAAATACTTAATTAGGAAAAAAAATGGTGAAGCAAAATGACCGTCAATACTAAATACCCAAATCACAATTATTATACTCTCAAATTGTTTTATTTATTAACTTCTTTATAGTATCCAATTTTTATAAAATTAAAAAATTGCCTATTGGAACACAATGGTAGTCTTACTAAAGATATTGGATCTAGTTTTAATATGATGGTAGAAGCCTTTATTTCTTTGACCAAATTAGCCTTTAAATTTTAGACCAATCGACGAAATTACTTTTACAATATATATATAATAAAAATTACTTTTACAATATATATAATAATCCATTAATTAAAGATTATATCATATTGGATTCCATTGAACCTAGAAATAGAAGAACATTTTTTATATATATATAAGAAAGATTAAAGATGGAAACGAGAAGAGACTGAAAACAGTGGAAGGATTCGGAGCCACGTGTGGAGATTGAAACTTTAGGTTTTTGCCGTAGCGTACACGTATATTGTATTTCTCCAAGGTTCTTTTCTTTGTCATATAAAGGAATATTTATTTATTTATTTATTTATTTATTATATTTTTTGAAGATTGAAGGAATATTTTGTTAAACAGACATTTTCTAATGAAAGCAAAAAGAAAAAAAAACTGTATTAAGAATGATGCAGTATCACTTCCGAACGAGATTTTACGAGTTTAAGACACGTCTTTTTTGACAAGTTCCAAAAGAACTAATTCAAAGTCTTACATGAAAAGTTTCAAAGATTAAATTTTTTACAGAGCAGTCTAAAGTTTTCTATTGCTTTAGGGCTAAGTTTTAAAGATTCAAAAGCTATAGACCAGTCCAAGGTTTTTACAATTTCCTTGCGTATATAAATTAAGACTAGTTTGAATGTTCTATTGCTTTGGTACGAAGTTTCAAAGATTCAAAAGTTAGGGTACTTCCGGATTGAGCAGTAATGGAAGTGTATTCACTTAATAAACCTAAAAATAGTGTTAGTTTCACAAAGGAAACACCAAAATGTACTTTAACCAAAATAGTCTTGATATAAAATTGAATTTAAGGAATCTGCTCTGATACAAATTTAAACAAAGTACAAAAACTTATGTTTAGTTCTCCAAGTCGTATGTTGTTCCTGAACAAGATATCGATTAGACCTTGATGACCCAAAACTAAGTCAAGAATGCAAATATAATCTCACGGCACCAATACAAGAAATGAAAAAGAAAAAAAATTGTACAAACTTATTCCTCTGATATCTATAGAACAAACTAATTTCTAAAGCTTGAATTTCAAAAACGATTAAGAGTACAAATCATCTACGAGGCTCTCACTTCCAATCTGCCTGGAACAAAGCTCACACGGGTACACTGTTTTAACCGAGCAAGGGCATCTTGTGACCTACCCAACATGAGATCGATGTAGATCGCTGTAACTGTAGCTTGTACATTGTTTGGTAAGAGAGTTAACGCGTGTGTTATCAAAGGTTTGGCCTGGTCATGGTGTCCTTGTGTGGCAAGCAGCGCAGCAAGGTCTGCAAAAAGGGCTCCACGAGCTTCTTCTGGCTTAAGGAAAACAGAATCCCGGGCATTTCCTGTCGACGAATCCAATGTCTCTTCACAATCAGAACTTATATGCATCCGCCACGGGTCAAAGTCTTCTTGCGCATACGGCAGTTTAAAATCATCCTGTCCAAGTAGATAGGCAGATAAATGCGCACCAGCATCAATGGGTCGGTTGAGCAAGCAGAGAGCCTCCGCTGCATAAATGTGGCCTAAGAAAACATAAATCTTTGAACAATCTGGGAGTTGCAAGAGTAAATTAGCAGCTGACAAGGCTTTGATAGGATTCTCCAATTCCAATTCTACATATGCCATATTGGCGTGAAGAGCCTGTTTGATCAACTGCTTTTCTCTACTACGAATATCCTTGAAAGCGGAGAGAGAGTTTTGAATTATGTCCTGATTAATTCCTCCTTTTGCCTCTTTCATGTCTGAGTTCGTGTTAGCTTCCCCATGATCAGATGGTGATGCTTCTTTGGTCTCAAAGGATAATGTCGATTCAAGATCTGATTTAGAATCATTCAAGAGACACTCATTGAGCAGATATATACCGTTCGAGAGACAGACCCGAGCTAGTGGTAGTGAGAGCTTTGGCCATTGGGTACTGCCAGCAAGTTCCACATTTCCATTTTCTTCCATCATAAGGTGTCTCCACTTCCCTTTCCCAATTACATGGAGTCTAATTTCCGATCTATCCACAGAATTGTTTCCCTTTTCCAAAAGACCCTTTTGGAAAGCCATCATACAGCATTCAGCTATACGGAGCCAAATGAGGGGTTGTTTGCAGAAAACTATGCTTGCCTTCTGGAAACATTGCGCAGCAAGTAGAGGCTTCCCACAAGCCAAATAAAGTAAACCACAGTTGTATGTGATCAACAAAGACTTATCTTGTGAGAGGGAAAACAACTTCACTGGTTTTTCCTTTCTAAGTGATGAACAGCTTCTTAGAGCATTTGAAAATAACACAGCAGCAGATTGATATTTTCCAAGCTGATAGTATATGCAACCAAGGTTGTTGTTGAAGATTCCTGTAGTCCCTGCTTCTTTTTGAATACCAGAGACTAACAGAAGCTTTATAGCCTTTTGATGATTCCCATGAGCATACTCGAGCTGAGATTTCAAGAGGAGAGCCATAGAGGAGTCCCTTTTTTGAGCTATGTTCATTGCATGTTTAACCTCACGCTTTGCCAATTTCAAGTTTCTGGTAAGAAGCAAGAACCGGACCTTGTAAAGCTGCAACTCAAGCTTCAGATCAATAGTTGAGAACGACCTTTCACCTAATGTCTTGAGAAGATTGTTTGCCGGAATATGGCCAACTGGCTTCATTCTTTTCTCCGCCTCAATTTCTGCTAGAACATTGTCATAGTCTAGAGTTTCCTCACACAAACTACTTTCAGCGGCTGTTAAATCAGACTTCAAAGTATCTGAGGCCACCGAGCTGCTCAGGAGAGAAGATGTTTTTGATAGATTTGAATGTTGCATTGTGCTTCCATTTTCGTCTTGACTTCCAAAACCAACACCAAAAGCTTTGTCCATATAGTCAAACACAGCCTGTAAAAAACTACTTGTAAGATACAGAAAGAAGGAAACATCTAGAGAGACACTGATAGTATAACTGATCAATGCGAAAATTTATTCAAGGATGCCACAGTATATCGTTCAAGTGAAAATCCAATTCCTCAGCATTAAGCCAAAACTCCAACCTTTCCCATCATATTATAGCTACGTAGAATTTTATGTCACTGCTTACCTTGTATTCTAGTAAAAAATTTTCGACAATTATTTATTTCCCATTTCTCATGGCATTTCATAATAGGCAGATTGTAAATATTGCATATTTGATCTTCATGAAAGGTAATACGCAAAAAAAAGAGATTTTAGATCGTGAATTCTTACTAAGAGAAACGCATAAACCTTCCACTAAAAAGTAAGGATCCTATTAGAGAAATGATCGAAACAAAAGGTAAAAGTCCAGCTAAAAAACAAGAAAGAAGTGGAAACATAGGAAACCAAAATTCCCTGTTTTGTAATTATGCACAAAGACAACGGAATAAAATCATGCAGACGTTTTCTAAATTCAGAGATAAGGCACAGGGAATGAAAGAAAACTATAGAGACAAAAAACAATTAAATTGAATTTGTAGAAACTTCACAAAACAGCCCATGGATATTTTTTTAAAAATTTCCACTAACAAAAGAATTCAGCTGGACTATATTTGAAGACTTTGAGACCAGTACAAGCAATACTTACAAAAAATTTCACAGCATCACGACAAGCCAGCGCAATATCCAGTAGCAAGAAGCAGATTTGAAGCGCAATTGTCTGCATATAAATAGCAAGTTGGCTACTTAGTGCCAATAGGACTGATTTAACAAAATACAACAATAAAATAAGGATAAAATACCTCATCTAGCGGTTCAATATTTTGAAACAAAGGTTCTAGAATGGATAAAGATTTTGTATACTGATGCAGATGAAACCAGGTAACCGCCTGCAGGAGACCAATGAACATCAATACTTAACCTTGAAAATGCCAATGACATAGCTGAGAATCCAAAAAACTATGAGAATACATCAGAACATACGATGTTGAGAACTGTTACTGTACTATCAAATTGATCCTTTGACACAGAGACGTTAGTTCCAGGGTTCGCAGCTTCCACTTGTTCTTTTGCTGCAGAAGCAAGTTCTTCACTCTGTTTCTGAAGTAATAAAAGAGAAGAAGAAACCAATTAACACAAAGACTACTATTAACATTGCTCTCTCCAGTTTCTTTCTCCTACAGAGAAGAAGCTAAAAGATAGAAGAAGGACTACTCAATTCAAAATCATTTCCCCTATTCTCATAGACGACAAAAAATGCAGAAGAAGATTTGCAATGTAAATAGATAGAACCCAAAAAAAAAAAATCAACTTTAACACAATACCTTGGCAGAGTTAAGCTCTTCAACCAGTTTCTTTGAATTCGAACAACCATTCTTGAAGTACTCTGCAATTGCCATATTGTGAAGAACCTGCTTGATCAATTAAAAAACAATTAAAACATATAATTCTTTTTATAAATGCAAAAATAAAGCAAAATATTTTAATGCTGCATTAATAAGTTCTAAACCTACTGAGAGTTTTCTTCGTTCACACATGACTTGTATCAATAAGTTTGCAATTGTAACAATGAGAAATGAAAACTAACAAAGTCAGATCTAATCTGAATCAAGTCAAACTTTAACTGTTAACTTAGTATTAGATCTAAACCTGTAGGAATCAAGATTAGCAGTGAAAGGCAAATCCAAAGGTAAGAAAGCAATAGTCACAAAAATTGACTAACCTTGGGATCGTTAAGTTTCTTCTGATTAAGCTGAATTAGAATGTCGATACACTCTTCGAATTTGCCAGATTGGAAAGAGGAGAGAGCGTACTTAGCGAGTGCCGAAGTTACAGAGAGAGCCGCCGCGTCTTCGCCGAGTGATGAATCTTTAGCGGCGTCGGGTGATACTACAGATGATGACGAATCTCGAGAATCCATTGAAGATCCGAACCAATTTTGAAAACCCCCGATGGATTGGATTTGTGAATCGTGAAATTCGAAAATTTTGAAGAATTGAAAACCCTAGCAAGTAAAATTTAAGAGGAGCACGGCCAAGAAAAGGGAAATGTACTTTCCTAAGAAAACATCCACGCAGCAGACAGGAGAGAGACGGCAGAAACAGAAAACTATTGGGCCGAGTTGGGCCGTCAAGACTGGTTTAACTTTGCTTAGCGGACATATCCAAGTTTTAAAACGTTTCAATTCGGATCCCAACTATGGCCTTCTGGGTTAATATAAAACATAATGATGTTATTTTTGGTTATTGTTTATTTATTTATTTTATTATTATCATTTGGGAAAATTTCATAAAAATAAAAAACTATTTATTTATTTTTATAAAAAATACATGAATTAATATACTATATTTATTTAACACCCACACGTTAATAGCAAATAATATTGGTTATTTATTTTAATAATAAGGTTTTTAAAAATAGAAAAAACAAATAAAATTATTTTAAAAATCTAAAAAAATCTAAAAAATAGAAATTAACTCTACAATAATATTAATAATAAAAAATAAATTTAAAAAATTTGGAATCATAAAAAATCCAAAAATCAGATAAAATTCCTAATATTTTTTTAATTGTAAAGCTATTATATATATATATATATATGTGTGTGTGTGTGTGTGTTTATCATTCATGTCAAAATTAAACGTAACAAAATTAAATACAACTTACTGTATTATTATACTTGCACACAACACTATTATCTAAATAACATGGTAAATCATATATCATTCTCATACAATTTTTGTTTTCTTCAAAGGCCATACAATTATATAGTTAAAAACAATATCATTTTCACAATACTAATTTTCAAAAAATCAATGTTAACTATATTACTAAAATTTTATGATGAATCTAAATACTTATATTTTAACTTCAGAATTTTGAGATTTTTTAAAAACAAATAAATAAATTTTTCTGTATTTAGATTTTTTATTTATGGATCCAAAACTTTACAAGTTTTTATTTTATTTTTAGAATTATTTTAGAATTACTTTATATTTTTAATATACTTTTGGATTTTAAAATAATTTTATTTATTTATTATATTTTTAAAATGCTTTTTTATAATTAAAAAATTAAGGGGTGTTATTTTTGGTCAACTTCTAGGTATTAAATAGATACAATTTAAAAGTTTGTGTATTATATTGGAAGATAAAATTACTTCATGTATATTTTTGGGTACCCAAAAAGTTTATGTATTTTTGTGGACCTAGATAAATAATTGGTATTTTTATGGAATTTTCTCTTATCATTTTGAAAAGAGTTTAAAAATGATACAACGTAAGAAGTGAATTTATACAATGTTTCTTTTTTAGAAGTTTCGTACTCGCTATCAGATAAACAAATTTGTTATTTTCCTTCTCTATATTTGAACTCAAGATATTGCGATTTTTGGCTATAATTCGACTATGAAATACCATATTAACTTCAAAAAATTTAAAACACCAATGCATGAGGACTCTAAACTCCACATCCAATGATTGTCTCTATAAACATTTGTATTATTCGCCTACACTTTAACAAACCAATAGAAAAACCAGCAGAACCATCGCAGATGATAACAATGCTGAAATCAAAATTCTACTGAAAAGAGACATAAAATAACTGACAACAAAATCTATATTAAAAAATACGACCCAATTTCCAAGCCATTCTAATCTATCAACTATTATATACAATAAACATCGAACCCTTTAATCTAGAATCTCAAAGTCCAACCGCTTTCAAATCCAAAAGTGGTTGATTAATTTTGGTAAAAAAAAAAAATACGACCATCAGAGATCATAACAACTGTCACCCATTAGATAATGAATAACCTGTTTTCAACCGTTTACTATTCGCTAATTCCATCGAATGAGATAAAAAACATTTTTCCTTAAGATGGGAATGCCGAAAAAGAAAAATGTTTAGAAAAATTTAATGTTGAGAATGCAGAACCACCGCAAAGGTAATGGCGCTTAACAACGATAATTTTTGGTTGATTGTTCTGCGACAATAGCTTTTGCATATATTTGTGGTTACTGACATTTAATAATAATCACAAAATTCACAATATAATAACCGGTGGTATGCAGTTGCAATTTTTTTAATCAATAATAGTAACAACAAATTTATAAACATGAAAAAAAATTGTCTTTTAATAAATACTATCCAAATTTTAAAATACTTTTTATATATATCAACTAAAATAACATATATTGACAAGTATAAACATATTTTTTGTATATAAATAAATTTAATTAGTTATTATAGAATTGATTGAAAAAATTGATTTTTAAAATTTTCTTAAAATAAGAAAATTAATTTAAGAGAAAAAAGTTTATAGTTAGTTTTCCTTTGTGGGAGCTGAGGTACTTTCTTCTCATTTAGAGGGTTCCATTTCAAATGAGTAAGGCTTAGATTATCAGAGATTTTCTTGTTTTCCGCTGAGTCTTGCTAAATCTTCTTGTTTTCCATATTTCTGAGCCAATCTCCATGAATCTTCAAAGATTTTAGTGTTTTAACCTAAAGAATGGGCTTGAGTTTGCAGCGCTGCCTTTTTTCTTTCAAGGTTTTTCACACTTGAGTTTATCTCTTTACATTTGAGAGTGTTTCTGTTTTGTGTGAAGTTCAATTGCTGGTAGCTATGGAGACTATTAACTCTGAAAACCAAAAGATGTCTAATTCAATTCATATTTGATTTAGAGCATCTTCAAGCTGTGTTGGAGGCTGGTGCATGGACTTTTGAAGATTGGAGCATCGTCTTGGAGAGATGGATGGAACAGCCTCCTGATGATGATATCCAAGTGTTACCATTGTGGATTAGGCTTCGTAACATACCTCAGGTGTGAGGATCTTGTAGATACCTGTTAAGCACTATACGAAGGAGACTATTGAGGATCTTGTAGAGAAAATTGGTCAGGTCACTAGTGTGGCTTTCGATCCATCTAAGTCTCAAAGTAAGGGTTTCGTGAGGGTAAGGATTTTGTTTGATGTTTCGAGATCTCTATGTAATACTAAGGCGATGACAGAGAGGAGTGGGTAAACGGTACAAGTTGGTATTAAGTATGAGAGGGTGCGGAAAAGGTGTTATCAATGTCTAAGATTGATTTATGATAAACAAAGGTGTCCTCTCAATCAGTGGCGGGTCCAGAACATATATCTGTATGGGGCACAATAAATAATTTTTAATTAAAAACAATTTTACTAACTTTTTGTTTGATATTTTTATATTAATATTTTCTATTTTCTATCATTTTATAAAGACAAAAATATATAAATACAGAAAATAATAGAAAATTCGGTAAAGAAAATTTTGTTTGAAAAGCTAAAACCAACAAACAAACAAATAAAAGAGAAAGAGATCTATATAAGAAATTAAGAAAAAATAGAATTAAATACACTTCGAGAAAGTAGTGTAAATAATAGAAAATAGAAATAAAAAAGTCCTAGATTTTAGAAAATATAAATGTATGCTAGAGAATTAAATGAAAAAAATAGAATCTTGAAGGGACATGAAGACTAATTTTGCCAATTGAGGTACTAAAATTTAATACCATATAAATACGCTAAAATTTATTTCATATGTAGTAAGGCATTTGCCCCACCTCTCTTCTACCTAGAGCCGGCAGCTTTGACAGAGATGAGGAGACGCTACGAGAGATAGAGTAGCCTGGCCGATTCATTGATGAACGCGAGGTTAAAGACGATGTGACTAATTTCGTCTCTGGCAGTGGCGGTGGCGAGTTTCGTGGGTAGTTGTGGCTGGGTGATTAAGTTCATCGATGTTGGCGATTTAGGTTAGGTCTCGATATATCTTTGGGGAAGTGTCTAAGTTTTGGCACTTAAGTGAATTTTTGGTCTAAATATTGGCAGAATAAGTGATTTTAGCTTCCCGCTTACTGATTTTCTATCTTAGCGTTGATGAAAAGCTATGATAATGGTAAGACATAAAAAATAATGTTTCATAGCACTTATGAAATTTGTGCTATTGTCAACTGCTATCAATATACGTTTTTTGTAGTGCAAATCTAAGTTTTATTTTTATTCTGATTTTTAACCTTTTAATGAACTTCAACTCCATAAATTTTAAGGAAAAAGAAACTATTTAGAGAGGGAACAAAACATGGACGATTGGTTTTACTACAACCACATTCTAAAAGAGAAGAGGTTAGCTTATGCAATTGGCCAACTCGTTGGAGATGCTTATAAATGGTGGTTGCAAGAAGAAGATGACCACTGGTTCTACAAAAAGCCAACTATCACCTCATGCAGAGATCTTAAGGAACTACTGAGGAATAAGTATGCACCAAAAGGTTTAGTACCAAAAGAAGTTTACAGTCCTCAGGCAAAGGAAGTGTCCAAGCACATTCTAAATATGAAAAATGGAGACTAAGTCAACATCTCAACCGAAGAAGGCCACTAAACAAGTCGTAGTTCACAAGCAAAGCCAAAATCCATCACCTGAATCAAGCCGTGAACCGAAGCAATCTGACTGTGTTTCAAATATCACCATCTTCATAGCTGAAGTGTTACCAAACATCTTACGTGGTAGTCATGTAAGTTTAGCTTACGAGTTTATTTGATATTGGAATAATTTTATATTCACTCGTAGTATCAAACAACCTGTTTTGAATGTTAAAATTTCAAGTATAATGCACTTGATTTTGCCCTTAAGTGCCAAGGAAGATAGAGGTACTTTAGATGTGTGCAATGGCTTAAGAAGAAGCACATCAACATAGAGATTAACAATGGATCAAATGGAGAAAGTAACAAGATGCAATGACATGCAATCAAGAGAGCTCATGACGTGTTTATCCAGACAATAAACAAAGTGAGGATCTCACCAATACCATCTCTAACAAAGAAGAACAACCAGATTCACCACAATAAGTTCAAATCCAAGAATCACCTAAAGAAGCAACAACACATGAATTAGGAGAATTCACTCAAGCTGAAGCAATAACCTAGAGTTGAATACATCATTGTCATCAAGGAGAAACCACCAGATGCCCAACCATTAATTAAAACGTGAGGTAACTATTTAGACTCTAAAAATGAATGAAAGCTAACTTGCTTTTTTTGGGTGCAAATTGTACAATCTTAAGGTCAAAACCTTTTCAAGGGAGTGGGTATGATGCTGCCATCCAAACCATACCATCCTAGGAGCAAACCAACCAAGCTGTCACATGTGTCAAACCGGATCCAACACCACTTCCATTTACTGTGATGACTATGGGCACCGAATACACCAAGGACATTATTCAAGCAAGTATCTCTTTATCTCGGTTTGTTTCTCATGATTCAAGGGCTGTGAGTATGAGTTTATTATATCCAGAAAATATTGAGAAAAAGTTAGGTTGATTCAAAGAATATTCAGAACCAAACTCTTGTCTTAAGACGCAAGTAAAAGAGGAACATGACAAGGATAATACATGTTTACCTGTTTATAATGACTCCGTGACTGTAATAATACACTTGCTCTTTGCCAAAGGTGTTGACAACATTGCAGGTATAAAAGAGAAGCCACTGGACTTAAAAATTCTCTTGTCCAATTTTTTTATGAGGACTGGAATTGGAGTTGTTTTAACGCAGGACAAGCCCATTGATTATTTTAGGATGATCTTTGAGGTTGGAGAACAAGTATGGATACACTTGAGGAAGGAACAAGTTCCAGCTGAAAGGAAATCCAAACTGATGCCAAGGATCGATGGTCCATTCAACCTAACAAGAAGAATCAGTGACAATGCTTATCAACTTAAGCTGCAAGGTAAGTATACTGTGAGACCCAGTTTCAAAGTTTCTAACTTGGCCCCTTTTATTGCAGATAAAACGGATTTGAAGACAAATCCTTTTCAAGTGGGGGAAGATGATGTGCTAATGGACAACACTAAGGACTTGGAGCTTGAACTCGAAGGAAATGAGATTGTAGCTTAGGATGAGTTTGTAGCCGAGGAAGCTTTAGTGGCACCAGTTGGACCCAAGACTCGTTCAAGTACCAATATATTCAACAAAACACATTCATATTTAGAGAAGCTCAACAAATGGGCATGTGTTCCATTTGTACTCTTTCTCCCTCTTCTTTGGTTTTGTCCCAATAGGTTTTCGAAAGAGAGCTTTTTAATAAGGCAAGTGGTTCACATTTCTTATTAGCCCACTTGTTGATCCATATCAGGCCCAATAAAAAGCAACATCTCGTGGCCAAAAGGAAGGAAATGGAGATGAAGAGTTATTTTGAATTCAAACTTGATTTTAAATATTTTGCATGTTTTCGAGTAGGTTTTAATTTCTGTCTCGAAACTTGGCTTGTTTGTTTCGAGATTTACTTCTTTTTCTCTTTATATTTTTGTGTAATATCTCATAAGAAACCTATAAATCTTTTGATCATTTGTTGGTGTGTTCATCCGACAAAAACCCCGATCTCTTTGGTGCGTTTATCCGAAGGATCACCCGACTTATCAAAGGCCATTCTGCATCCTTTTTGGCATCAATCATTCTATTTTCTTCTCATTGAGGTTCCGGCTTTGTTGTTGAAGGATCCCTGATCATTAACCCAACTTCTGATTGTCGATTCGTGGGGAGAATCTCATCAAGAAACCCTTGCTCTTGTTCTTTGATGCGAATCTCCTCTTAGAACACGAGTGTATCAAGCTGTATTAGAGAATATCCATAATCTTTGTCGTGCTTATCAGTAATCACGGAATCAAAAGAGAGAGCTTGCGCCAGCTTGTCTTTCCCCCATCTCGACATCATTCAACTGGCTTAAAGGAGAGAGCAAAGGTCAGCCTTGTAGTCACCATCCTATCATCTAGTCATCAATCCCCGAGGCCTATATCAGTAACTTACTAATCGTTTTTAATGAAATGACATAATTATGATAAGGATGCTTAATTGCTCATGCTGGATTGAAAGAATATATGTTTCACTCGTGAAAACCAATGCATATAGCTACCCGGAATGGGTTCGCATGGGCATCCATGGGTAACAAAAGTTCTACACGCGTGTTCCCAATTGTTTCTTGATAAAACCTCTTAATATTGTAAATAAAAATGTTAACAAGAGATTTGAATTGTAAGATTCCAAGTTTCACTCATGGAACCCGAGTTGGGTGGTATCACAAACAGTTGATACATGGCTTGTTTGGGGTATTTGTAGTTCTACTAGAGTTTCCCCGATTTTATCTTGAGCAAACCTATTTAAATTTTGAACCAAGCTTATGCTAGGATTATAGCTCGAGATATCATGACTTCCACCTGTGAAAAATTTTGTGTGCTTACTTTTCTCATTCGGTTGGGAGCTGTAGGCAATTTTATGCGTGCAAATGCTATCAAGTTGTACATGAGATAACTTTTCCTTCTTTTGTTGCAATATGTGTTTAAAACCCTTCAATGAAGGTGGCAACTTTTCGATGATATTCGACGCCGAGATGGATTCATCCAGTGAGTTAATTCGAAGTAACTCATTGTACTATTCCACAACAGGTCTAGATTCAAAAATATTTCGATTGTTAAATTACTCACAAGGAAATCCTTACTAGAAGCATCCTCGACCATGTACTTTGATTCCAATGCATCCCACAAATCTTTTGCGGACTCGACATTCTGATAAATAGTCGTCGTTCTCCAATTTAAGTTGCTTCCTTGTCTTATCCAAATATTTGTTCTCAGCTTGCTCCAGCACGATGGGCATTGGTATGCTCGGAATATACAGCAGATTGAGAGTCGTGAGGAGGAAATGCATCTACTCATTCGAACTTTTCTAACTTTTCAGAATTTGTTGTCATCTCGCACACCAATGGACTATCCATTGTTCACAAGAAAATACTCTTTAAGATTGTTGTGTTAGAAGGAAATGTGAAGCATATCATGATGAATAATGAACTTAGATAATGATTGAATCGGGCACGAAAGCACTTTCTTAAAAGAGTATTTCAACCCTTATCAAGTATTGGATTACACGAAATCCCTTGTAAGATAAGACACTCTTGTTCTCGGCTAAGATATAAGAGATACAAATAGAGTTTCTGGTGTTTTGATACATATATATTTTTTTGATAATTTTTTTGCTTAATTTAAAATTTGTATGGGTTTTTATATTATTATTTTTGTGATAATATACTAGAATAATATTAATCTTTAAGTTAATTGCTAGACTAACTCTCTAAAAACGACCTAACTAGATTAACCTTAATCTTTTTTCAAAATACAAGAATGCCATTATGATTTTCAAAAGGAGAAAATAAAATTTAATATTTTTAATTTTCAAAACTTAAAAAAAAACTGAATATTCATATTAACAGGAATGCCATTCAGAATTAAATAAATAATTAATTTAATTAATTTGAAGAAAACTTAAACTAAGATAAGTTTTAGGAGAAAACATCTCCCCCCCCCATTCATGATAGAAAACAAACAAAAAACCTATGACTTTCTAACTCCGCCATTGGAGAAATCGGACCACTGCCACTGTTTTTCTGGTCACCGACACCACCGAGTCGCTGCATGACAGCAGATAATGTCTTCCCGCCGAACCGCCGAGCCGCCAAAGCCCTCGAAAATCCAAAACCGAATCAACTTACAAAACCCTCGACAATTCCATACCACAATCGATCATCTCGCCGGAACCACCATTCGCGTGACTTCTGGCCATTCCTGTGACTCGTGCGACTCCAAGCCCTCTTCGCCTCTTCCCTTCTTTGGCTTCTTGTTCACTCGCCAGAGTTTTTCCGGACTTGCGAGAACTTCCCCTAACTCGCCGGCGTTCTACTCCTTCATTGGAAAGGATTTTGATGATTCCCCATCTACTCACTTTTGGTTTATGTAAAATTGATTGTCGCTTTGTTTCTAATTGAAGTTTTTTTGTTTTTTCAGATCTTTAAATCTAACTCTCTAAATTGGATTTACTTGGTTTAAGATGGAGAATTATGAAAGTTCTCAACCACAGCCACCGCCGCCTCGTTCATTTTCTGGCGTTGAAATTTCTAATTCTGGTAGTGCTTTGTTCAATTGTTTTAAAAATTCCTACGTAGATGTTTGATTGACTGCAGATTTTCATAATATTTTGCATCAGTGTCATTTCAGATTTTCATATGCATGGTTGTTATGTTTATTTGGTTTGTGTTGCTAACAATCAGTTAAATTGCAGATTTTTGTTCGTGTTCTCGTGTTATCGCAGATTTTAGGTGTTTAGTATATGTGTCATCGCAGATTTTTGGTGTACATTATATGTGTCATTGCCAATTTTTATTACTAATAATATGTGTTATCGCAGATTGTTTTTTTGTGTGACTAATTGTTTCTTTTATTTTATCTGTATAGGATTGGTTTCTTTGAGTTTTGTCAGGCAATAATCCTCCTCGACTGTATAAAGCTTGGATGGATGATGCGCATGAGAATTGGTCATTGATTGATGATCAACCTCTCCGATTCTCTCTTCATGAGTTTGCAGCTTTAACCAGTCTCAATTGTGACTCGACTGAGTTGCAACAGTTTTTCGTTGTTTTTGTCTTCAGCCCTTTTGCATTTTCTATCATTATTATAAGCCACAAATTCATCTTCATCAACCTCCTTAGATTCAGCCAAATTTCTCTCCTTAACTTCCACACAAAGTCTAACCGTTTCCAACTTTGATTGAGCCAAAGAACTATGAAATTGTCTACAATTACCAATAATAACTGGAGCTGTATCTGCTGGTAACTTTTGAAGGAGTTTCCTTGGGAACATGTAGCTCAACTCAACATTGCATAATCTCTTATCCAGCCCATAATCCTCGTACACCATTCCGATGAAATCATCATAAGTGGTTTTTGTATTTGCTTCAAGAATTCGACAACCAATTTTCTTATCAACAACAAACAACCATTTATTATTTGCAAAGATCTATTTCCTTGAAACAAGGATGGCCTGCTCCATATTATTATGGATTCGTGAAGAGAATCACTAAGAGGCTTAGATAGAATGTATAGCAAGTAAATAGAAAAAGGAGAAGATGAAAATTCATAAAAGAAAATAGCTTGATGATGAAGGTGGAACTGACTAAATGATTATGGAAGAAGAAGGAGGAGAGAAAAACCCTAAAAATTCATCGAAGAAGTTATCGTTTTATGGAAAAAAATTTCATTAATTTTGTCATTAATTAGGGGTAATAAACAGAAAATCTGCAATGTCATTATAAAAAGTGTGCGATACAAAATATGTGGTAACATGGTGACAACAAATCTGCCATAGTAAAGGGAGTTGAAAAGTTGAAAAAATCTGCCATAACTAATGTTTGTTTTTCCTGAAAACCAGAAATCTTCTATAACTAGAATGAAAGTTGCAGTAACTGCAAAGTTAATCTAGCAATTAATTTTTGGGAATCAAATCTATGGCCACTAGTATGTGCAACAAAACTCTGCAACAAGTAAAAAATGTAATATGCGAAGAAAAAAAAATCTGCCACAAAAAACTGCGGCAAACAAGAAAAAGTTACGTAGAAATTGTAAGATGCTAAAGAAATGGAAAATCTGCTGCCTCTTTCACGATCTTTAGAAAATAAATCTACAATGAATTAAAAACTCTGCGATAAGAAAATAACTCTGAGATAAATTAAAAACTCTACCATTACTAGGACATGTAAGTCTGCGAAGAAAACAAAATCTGCCACAAAAAACTGCAACAAACAAAAAATATTACCGTAGAAATTGTATGATGCTAAAGAAATGGAAAAATCTGCTGCCTCTTTCACGATATTCAAAAAATAAATCTACAATGAATTAAAAACTCTGCGATAAGAAAATAACTCTGCGATAAATTAAAAACCCTACCACCACTAGGATATGTAAGTTTGTGGTAAATAAAAAATCTGCAAAAAAAATCAGCGGTAGAACTTTAAATATGTCATTCAAATAAATCTACCATAACATAGAGCTGCATATTTGTTTTTCAGCCAAACATTAAATTAAAATGTCACTCCACAATTGGTTGCCCAAATTGGAGGAGTAGTGCTTGCAAAAGAAATTTTGAAAATAACATTGTAGGTCCGTGCTAAGCAATCAGTCTGTCTATTACAAGAACAAGGAATACGAGAGATCATAAAATCAGGTAAAGAGGTACACAGGAAGGCAAACTCATCAAGCTGATTGGAGAAGGCGGGCCACTCCTCTTGAGATTTTACCATTGAGACAGGTTCAGCACAATCTGTTTTGAATACTTGACACATTAAACTTGACGAGAGAATGGCTTTCATAGCCCATACCAGTGCTTCCAATTCCGTGTACAAAGGTGATAATGTTTTCTTGTAACACTTAGCATATAACAACACGACCTGATCTTCTCCCTGAAGGCAAATCTAACCTAAACCTGTATTAGGGTCTGATGATTTCCATGAACCATCAATCCAACATCTAAGCGATGTAGAAGAGGGCCTTTGATAGCGTCCAAGTTTGGAAAATGAAGGAACATTCAAAGAAGATGTGATTAATAGTTTCCTTAGTTGTTCCACAACGTTGACAAATAGTATCACATCTAACACCCCGATGATTTAAACCTGAGTTAACTAAGAGTACTCCTGAAACAATTTGCCAAAGTAAATGTTTAATCTTTGGAGAAGCTTTAACAAGTGCAGTCTCGAAATACTAGTGGAAGCCAACCAAAAACCCAAAAGGGCTGGTTTGGTACTTCAAACTGTACCAAAAATGGAATATAAGCCAGAACTGAGCAGGAGACGAAAACCGAACAAGACCGGCTACAACAAAACCCTAACTGTAGTAAATGTGCAGCCGCTGGAACAGGACCTCCCACAAAGAGATATCATCCCTCATCTGAATCAGAACCAGGCCTCCGAAGAAGACCAACGGCAAAACAGGACCTCCACAACGAATTGATAAACCACACTCCCAGCTCTGAACGGAACATGACCTCCGCTAAAGGCAGGTGATATAGGACCTTCACCTACCACGACCTAGCTATGCGGCCAAAAAAATGCCCGTGAGAAGCTTTTATATAAACAATGGAATGCAATGGTTCATCAAATAAACCACCCAAGTTTGCAATGGTTTATAGAATAAATTACCAACCCAATAGTTGCAATGATAGTCAAACTGTTGCGACGATTCGCTCAAAATGTTGCAACGATTCACTTCAATATCCAACACTATGGGCCAACTATACGTGGCAGTCAATGCAAAATAACTCAAAAGCCCAATAATCTAGCCTATCGATATGCGTAAGGTAACGTTTTCACAATAGTCTAGCCTATCAATAGTCAAAAGTGTTATTCTAACTTTTTCACAAATTAAGAAAAATATGTAAATTTCTCTTATATTTTTTATTATTACATTCAATAATTTATTCTCTCTAATTAATAAATTGAAATAATATAGATAAAATTGAGATTTAATTGAAAAATATGTAGTGAAACATAAAAAATGACACTCTTTGTATACACAAAAAAACAAAATTTAACGATAATTTTTTGTGAAACAGATGGAGTATTATTTTTAGGTTAATTCGGTAAGGTAGATTTATAACTACCATTTCATAACACAAAATAAAGGGATCCAATATATATCTAGGCTCCTATTACTCATATTTTTCCTTTAACGTCTATTTTATTATTATCACTTCGAAAAGAGTTTACAAAGAAACTATCCATATACATACACTTAAACAAGGATGCTAAAGAACAATACAATGTAAAAAAACAAATTTACACGATGCTTCTTTTTCAGAAATCTTTTACTCGCTAGTAGATAAACAAGCCTGTTATTTTCATTCTTTTTACTCGAACTCAAGCTATTGAGATTCTTGGCTATCATCCGACTATGAAACACAATATTAACTTCACAATTTTCAAAACACCAATGGATGAGAACTCCAAACTCCACATCCAATGGTTGTTTCTGTAAAAACAATTATTATTCGCCTAGAGTTTAACAAACGAACAGAGAAACCGGCAGAACCACCGTAGATGATAACTTCACCGGAATCAAAACTCTACCTAAAAGAGACATAAAATAACTAACAACAAATAAAAATTTAGAGTATAAAGTACGAGTTGTTTTCCACCATATTCTAATCTATCAACTATTATATATGTAATATGATAAACATCAAACCTTTTAATCTATATATAATCTCAAGTTTCCAACCACTTCCAAATCCGAAGGTGGTTGATTAATTTTGGTAGAAAAACATACACCACTATTGGAGATCATAACAATCATAACCCATAAGATAATGAATAACTGGCTTTTAAACCATGTGCTTTACGCAAATTCCATGAAATGAGAGAAAATTTGGAAAATTTTAAAGTCAGGAACCCAGAACCACCGCAAATGTATTAACGCTTAACAATAATGGAGATCATCATAATTCTTCTAGAGAAGAAGAAGATATAGTCACGAGATTCGTGCCTTTTCAATTTATCATCCCCAAATATTAAAGTTTTTATGTAGATGAAACCTAAATTAAAGTAAAAGATAATTAGAAGGAGTAAGCATGACGCTGGAGTCGATGCCGGCCAGCGAATAATTGCAGAAAGAAAACGAAGTTGGAGAAATTGCTGTAGGCTCCTATTACTAACTCGTTATTCTGGAAAATCTCCTTCTTTTTGCATTAGTTCTTTAACCGGAGTTGGATAACTACCCTAAATTTATTAAGAACTTTGACAACTGTACCTAATTTTACATGGTTTGAAAAATACTCTTTTATAATAAACAAAATATCAAATTACCCTTATTTATTAATTATTTAATTACAAAATGAAATTCTTAATTTTAAATAATACAATTAATATTTAATTTATTTTCAATAATATAAATAAAAATTATAATTAATTTAACTTTGTTTAAAAGATAATTATTTTGTTATGAAAATTAACATCTAATACAAAAAGAATCATAGTTGAATTTTAATTAGTTGACTTATATTTTATTTCTACCAACTTAAGTTTTTTCATCATCGACTTATTTTATAACAGTTGACTTACATAGTTGACTTATTTATACTGCTGACTTATTTTGTTTGTTAATCGATTTAAGTTTTTCTCTTAAACTTATTTATTCTTGATAGACTTTTATAATTTTATGTTCACTAATAAATAAAAATGATTTATTGAACTATCGACTTATTTTTTAATTTCTGTCGACTTATTTTTTTTTTACAATCGACCTATTTTATAAAAGTCGACATATACATGATTGGTTGATTTGTTTACATAGTCGACATATTTAGACTATTGACTTATTGTCTTTGTTCATTGATTTGTATTTTTTTCTCGTAGACTTATTTATTCTTGGTAGAGTTTATGTTAACTTGTTAATAAAGCTGATTTATTGAACTGCCGATTATTTTTTATTTCTGTTGACTTAATATTTTTTTCATCAACTTATTTTATAATAGCCGACTTATATTTGATTTGTCGGTTTATTTGCTTAGTCGATATATTTAAACTATTGATTTATTAGTTTTATTCTTCGATTTATATTTTTTCTCGTAGACTTATTTATTCTTGGTAGTCTTATTAAACTTTAGGTTAACTTGTTAATAAAGCTGATTTATTGAACTGTCGACTTATATTTTTTTTCTGTTGACTTATTTTTTTCACCATCAACTTATTTTATAACAGTCGACTTATACTGGATTGGTTGATTTGTTTACATAGTCGACATATTTAAACTGTTGACTTATTTTTTTTACTCATAAAATATTTTTAAATAAATAATTTTAAATTAACAAAAAACAATTATAATTTTTAAAACTAATTTTATGTGAAACCTTAAATAAATTATTCATAAAGAGACCACAAGAGTTGGTAGAAGAGATTAAACTGACCAGGAGATTATGACAGAAAGGATCAATGACAAAAATGGAGTCTACGATCGGTGAGCGTCGTCTAGAGTCCTAGTGATAGCTAGGATTTTGATATCCGGATATATCAAGTAACCCTTTGTAAGTTGAAGTACTTAGGGATCGATTCCACGAATACAATATGTTTGCAACACACTAAGAATATGGGATCAATATTTAATCTAAAGCAAATGAGTTTTGTGGTTTCAGAAATGCTTGATTATGAAATTTAGATATAAAGAAAGTGGGAAAGTAAACAAGATGCGGTTTTTTAAATCAATTGATAAAAGGCGAACTCTCGGGATTGTTGTAGATGAATAGGATAATCAATCATCAACTAGTGGAGCTTAATTCTATCTCTTAGAGCTAACCCATACGTTTTAGATCACTAATTTATACTAATCCATTTCCATGACACTAATATCTTTACTAAACACTTGATAATCAATAACTACCATTAGCTATCAAGAGTTCAATAAGCATTATCAATGAGCCTAAATAACTGCTTAGCATCTTAATCATCTATTTCCATAGGCTAAGTAATTTAAGTGCATTAATATTTTACTTCAAGCATTTTAACAAACACCTTGTGAGCACGAAAATGCATAAGTCTTATACTTCCATCCCTTGGGTAATCTAGCTTTAAAAACACATATTAAGCATGGATGTATCAAATTACAAACCTAAACTCTACTAATCAATAACTAATCACCCTAAATCTACATTCCCAAGAGCTCTAAATGACTACTCACTGATCAACATGAAAACATAAATCCAATGGTTGAATCTTTGAGAAATCATGTTTCTAAGATGAAAATAGGAAAGATCTTTATGGAAAACATACTTTGATTAATAGAAATGAGAAAATCATACAATGTCTTAAGGAAAATCACCAAAGTGGCTAACAAAGATCCTTAAAACAAAGCATACCTCTAATTAGGTTTTTCTAGGCTATTTTTAGTAAAAATAAGAGAAAATGGTTTAATAACAGAACCAAAATCTGATAAACTGGTTAAGAAATCATTTGTTAAAATTCGGACCGGTTCAGCGACCATGCAAGGTCGTTGGGTTTGGTCGCTGGATCGTAGCGGCATGGCCAAGTCGCTACGATCAGCCGCTACAACTCATCTGGTTAATTTCTCTAATTGCCAGCGGTCTGGCTATGTTGCTACCTCTGACCGCTACAATCCAGCGGTGTATCCAAACCGCTATGCTTGACCGCTATTCTTCACCTGGTCGATTCTGCGCTTTTCCAACGGCCTGGCTTGAATGCTACACTCAACTGATACACTCCAGCGACGTGTCGAGACCGCTATGACTGACCGCTACCTTGGATTGCCTCCTTGGTTCATTTCACCCTCACCTAAGTAGAAAGGACAAAAAACCAATGCAAAATGCAACAAAAGGATTATATGATCCTAATATGCTAACTATGCGATCTAAACCTAAAAATGCACAATAATGATGTAAAGATGAAGAGAAAAGATCAAGAAAAGGCTAAATGTGATGTACATGTGATGTAAAATGCATAGTTATCATCCAGAGAAACTGTTTTTGATTTATTGATATAACGATTATAAATTATTAATTCTTTTATCTAAAGAGTTTAATTGTAGTTCTCAATTAAAATTATTATGTAAAATTTTACATTAAAATCTTAACTAAATCTAAAAATATAAAATATTTTCATGATTATATAATTGAAATTTATAATTAATTTGTAAAAAATTATCTGGACTAAATAAAATAAATTATTTTACTAAAAATAACTATCTTAATTAAAAATATATATATTTATTATCGTGCATAAAAACTATTTAGTTTTGGTATTCTTTAAATATAACTAAACAACATAATAATAGTTATTAAATATTAACTAAAAATAATATATATATATATCATCTAAAATCTCAACTAAATCCCAAAAATATTTAAAAATTATTATATTTTGAAATTCGAATTAAAGTTAAAATTAAGTTTATTTTTATTATATTTAAATTAATTATTTTAACTAATTATAAAAATTAAATAATCAAAATATTTTATTTTATTTTTAAATTTGAAGTTATTAACTAAGGAAAAAATGTTATTTTGTTTTAACACAAAATTTAAGGTAGTCTAGCAAATAATTTATGTTCATCTCTTCTCAAATCATAGTTGCTTTTTCAACTCATATTCAAATATTTAACCTTTTACCCAAAACACTTTAGAAGTCTCAATAGAACAGTCATTCACATTTCTTTTGTCATTCACATTTTCATCCGAAATACATTAGCAAATAACAAATTTGGCTGTGAACTGCTACATGACCTAGATTATATCGATATCAGAAATACACAATATCGATGTACCATGATCTTTTAACTGTCATTTTAGCGCATGTTGATTTTGTTTTTGTAGGACTACGAAATCTTGGACTGAAAAATCACGAACAAAATCCAATTAATAAAAGATGAATACGCGTAGGCGAGATATGATATATTTCCTTAATTCAATAAATCTCCTACAGTGTGTCGGTTTGATGAGATTCTGAATCCCATGATACAACCGTATGGAGACTATATTCGCAACACTCGATTATAAAATCTGCAAACTAGATCTATGATATATTTTAAGACTTATTTTAAGAATATAGAAGAAAGAGATTGCTGGAAGCTTTTGTTTTCGTTATTGGATGATTTGAGAGAATGAGGTGAGAATTTATTTATAGGGAGGAGTAGCTTGATCCCAAAGAAGAGATAAGCTTTGGGAGATTCACCTTGATTCAGAAGAATAAAATATTTTGCGAATATTCTAAGAATATTCTGCCTTGTTCCACAAGGATAAATATTCAGAAATATTACGTACGAATATATTTTTGACTCAATCTAGAATCTTCTATATTTATTTGGAATTATGCAAAAAAAATTTAAGGAAAAATTGAATAAATTATTAATAGAAATTTGACCCCAAAAGAATAATCCTTTGTGGGTCTTTGGTCTACAATCACCAAGATCCAAATCCAAACCCAACTTGGCACAGCAGTGACGGATGTGTGTGGTTTTGCATAATACCTATACATCTCTCACTCTCTATCCAATGTAAGACATTAGCTCATTTTGATACTTAATCAAAATTATAAGTTTTATAACCCTTCCAAGCTATCCACTTTGAACATTCATTTCTCATTCAAATTAATTTCGATTTTGACATACAAATATACTATCTTATATTACTCATATAAGGATTCTAAATACCTCAAAATCCAATTATTCCGGTCTGTACGGACCGGAGAAGTTGCTGGAAACTTGACCAAATACATTTAGTCAAAATTGAATTCCAACATTTTTCTTGCAAGAAAACCTCTTTTCATGGAAGAGTTTCCCGTACCCAACACTCGACAGAGGAACGAAAATCAACGATCTCCCATTTTCCTAAAGTTAGGAAACCCAAATTTATTTCCGAAGAAATTATATGTTATATGGATCCAATAAGGAGATCGGAATCCATAGGTTCTCTTTCTGAGAATAAATTGACAAAAGCTTCACTTTCAAAGCGTTGGCCAGCTTCTCTCTCTCTCTCATATATCACATTGTATTAGCCAATCAAAATATTTCCACGTCAAAAGGTTTTGGAATCAGTGGAAAACAAACAAGACCCACATCATCGCAATCATCCTCAGATCTGTTTTTATCAATAAGTAAATTAAAAGGACAAAAGTTTTTTACTATTTTGAATAATTTATTATCACTATGCAAACGTATATCTCATCAGTTACTACAGTATTCTTTCTTACGCATGTGTAAGAAACAATCTCGGAATCAAGTACGATGTAAAAAGTTAATATATATACACTGAGACTCATGCCTCATGTTTAGGTTAGCAATTTTTTTATTTTTTTATCATTTGATGTGAATTCATGTATAAAGGGTCAATTACATAAAACTAATCTAAATTTTTTTTTTTAATATATGTAAAACAGGAAACTTCATTACCGAAATTAATGGAGTATTAAATTTATTTCTAAACTGGGAGTGGCAATGATATATAAAAATGATTAAAATCTTTGAGGTATATTTTTTGTTGGCAGCTATAACCTTTTAGTTTTATAAATAATTAATTTATTAATCAGATTAATGGAAGGTTTCTCAAGTTGAAGTTTAGACGGCATGGTATATTAAAAAAGAAGATTTAACAATTTCGGGCATTGACATGAACTATAGACTAAAATTTTATGATCTATGAAACTAATTAGGAAAACAAATCACTTACGAAAAATGGAAACAAAATATTGATTTGATATATATTAAAAAGAAAAAAAAAGCAATCGACAGAGGAAGACAAGTCCAAATCAATTACTCAGACAATTCCTTTTCTTCAGGACATGCACATGTGCATGCCATACGTGTGTATTTGTGTAATACATGCATCTATAATGTATTTTTGATAGTTTTTTAGTGGTTTTTGATTTTTGTTTTTTTGTTTTTGGTTTTTGATTTTCTGTAGATTTTACTTTTTCAAAATCTCTTAAAAACTTATATGAGTGAAATTCTCGATTTTCTTCACAAATGTGGAAAACTATCAAAATCCAGATTTCTTATGTTTTAGAAAATCCATTTTTTCTAAAATCATGAATGGAAATAATTTTTTTTCCTAAATCTAAAATCAAAAACCACTTAAAAAACCTTTGCCATTCAAGGCATCACACCTATATGAGATGTATATATAGATACAATTTGGATAATATTCAAGTTGCATATGTGAATGATAACGAAGAGATCCCAACTTAATTACTTAATTTAATTAATATGTAAATAGTTTACCAAAAAAAATTATATGTAAATAAAGAGGCATGTAAATATAAAAACATTCACATGTCACATGTGGGACATGTCTACATACATTATACATATAAACGTCCATTCATACACATAACAGAACGTATGAGTGAATCGCGCATGAGGTAGAGTGGTTAGAGAGTGACGTCAGATAAAACTTTTTCCAGTGAAATGTAAAAAGATCATATACACTTTATACAGAATTGGAAACTCAGAGAAGGTTCGTTCCTCATTTTCATTTATATACCTTTCAAAAGATATCGATATTAATACAGACTTAACAATAACATAATAAGATGATTTAAAACAAAATTATTAAGAAAAACACAAAAAGATGATTTGAAACAAAACATAGAATGTTTAGAAAAAAAACTATGAAGAATGGTTTGAACTCAATCATTTTGAGAACAAAATTAGCATATCTGCATAATTCCCTAATAATATGTAGCCTTGATACGGGGGAGGAGTAATCTTCTATTTACTTTTGACAAACCAGATCCTATTTAAAGGTATAGATTTAACGATAGCATTTATCAATTACCATTCTAATGTCTTCTCTACGTCAGTAATTATGTGTATAACTAACTGTATCTAACGAGTTTTTGTGTGTCTTAAATTTAGGAATAAAGGGCAATTGTAAACATACCTTTGGAAGAACCTCGACACTTGAATTAATGGAAAAAATAAACCCTGAATTGTCATTTTTTCCCACAGCTTTCTTGAGCTTCTTCTTTGTTCCCAAAGTAGTAAATATTAGGGGTTTTAGCTTACTAAAAAAGGGAAACTGAAAAAGAAGTTCAAGAAAGCTGTGGAAAAGCATGACCAGGATCTTCATCTTCTCATTCTTCTGAAATCATCCAAACGAATTAAATTTAAGAGAATTGTGGAGAGAAAGATATATTAGTTGAGGTATATATAAACTTCATATCAGGACCACTCTTTTTATATATTATACAAAGTGAGTGATATGTGAACCTGCTTAGTAGCGTGGGACTGAAAGATAAGAGTAGACTTCTTGGTTTTTTGTTTTTTTTTTTCGTCAACACCAACTATAAATTAATTAAAATTTTTCAGAAATCCAAACTGGTAGTGCAGAGTTTACATGAATAATAAAATACGGATAAAGTCTGACACTCCGTGCTAATTTATCTGCTTTTGAATTTAAATTATGAAAGATTAAAGAAAGTGAGAAAAATGAGAACGAGTTCTTTTATCCTCACGAGATCCTCTAGATGCGTTGAGAAGACCGACCAATCCGCTGATGTAAACACTATATTCACTAGCTCGGAGGAGTCGGTTGCAAATGCTACTTTTGTTTTCTTTTGTTTCTTTATGCCTTTATTTTTTGTTGTAATTTTTATATATTAGAGGTTTCATCATGTCCAAATATTATGCCAATTTAATTTCAACTTTTTTAGTGTAAAGAACTCATATACTTATGTAATAATTTGTTTTTCTAGAAGTTTTTTTATATTGATTTTGTAATCTTGATTTGATACTAATGAAATTATTTGTTTGTCGCAAAAACAAAATATGGGCGAAATTTGTCATTATCCCTTACTGTGATGTTAAATTTAGTGTATGTGAATCACTAGCACTAAGTGTGGTTTAGTTTATGCGAATCATATATAACACCAAACACTTGATTTGTTTTTAACGGTTCTTTTGACCGAGTGACTGGCCCCAAATGTGTTTAGACGCGATAATACAAATATCCCGAATGTTTGGTTAATGATTACATTACTCGATATTCAAAGATAACTCGAGCCATACTGCCTAAGAAGTCCATACCCTAGACTATTTCTCAGAACTCATCCTTTTTTTGTTTGTTTAATAGTGCCGTTGTCATTTATCTTTGTTGGCTTTTTCTCTTACGAGATACATTTTTGAGCTCATAGTTGAGCAACAGATCAATAGAGTGTAATATGGGGGAAAACTGAAACACCAAACAAGAAAATGTGAAGAAAGTGGCTGAGGTTCTTCTATTGAGTAGGTGTTCTTGAGATGCAATCTATCATTATGTCCATTGTGTTGGTCTTCAATTATTGCAACAAGCGGTAATTCAGCTTTATAACAAGGGGTTCATAGACTTCCGTGATAAAAGAAGGTTCGGGAATGAAAATGCCCAAGGTTCAAAGTAAATGGTTATGAATAGATGCCGGAGACTGATTGCTGTGAGTAGGCCGAGTACAATCTAAGTTTCGGGGAGCAGTGTGACCTTTCATTCGATTAGTTGAAGGTCAGAGTTAGCTGAGGTTGATTGTTCGACCTAGGTTTGGAAACTGAGGTTGAATGTTCTACCAAGGTCCGATTTGCCAGAGGTCCTGTAGAAGTTGGATTGTGTCATTGGAGTTAAGTGTTCTGCTCGATTCTCTCCTTAATTTTTGATTAGATTGATATGACCACAACCCTCCTTATTTATAGAGCTTTCTTCTACCTAATCCCAATCATTTAGCAGGTATCTCGGGACTCTAGCTTCAGAGTTAGGCCGAAGATCCTTCTTCGTGGGCCTCTGGTTGTTTGGGCCTTTCCACGAGATAATTGGCGAATTTGAGTCGCGATTAGGATCTGGTGCTCGGTCCACCTCCAACAATTGTCCCCCCCTTTAGTTCGGTGTCTGAGGTGTGGAACGAGGTCGGCGGACTTCAGGAATCATCTTAAGAGGTTAAAATTCGACAATGAGAATATTCGGAAATCCTGGTAATATTGGGATTCTTGGGCGGTGACCTTGGTTTTAAATGGCGAAAAGCGCACCGTAGCACCAAATGTCTTTGAATGAGCCTTGAGCTATGGCGTCCATGGCGCATCACCTTTCCGACACAAGGCGCAATTTATATAAATAAAATAATAAATGTATTTATCCTTTATAATCCAGTCTACAAAACCATATGATGAAAACAATTTGCAAAAGAAGCAAATATAATAGTTTTTTGAAACACTAATAAATATAATATAAATGATAGTATTCATAGTCCTCATCGCCTAGATTATCCTTGTAAACTTCATCTTCACCAAAATCCTCTTCGAAATCATCATCATCTTCATTAACTAACACCATAGGAGTTGGTGCTGTACGAGATGTTTTGGGATTGGAGCTGCTATCAATACCTTTTCTTTTTTTCTAATCTACTCGAAGTTGCGGTTGCTTTAGTTGCATAACTAGGTTCATCATCGTCAAACACCAAATCATTATTTGAAGAGTCTCCATCAATTTTGCAATTATAATTAAATATGTATACGTATTTAATTTATCTATTAAGTAAATTAGATATTTCAAAGAAAACACATATTTAATTTTTTGCGCCACAATCGACATACCCCTCACCACAGTGCTCATCACTTTGAACAAGACGGCTTCAAGGCACACACTTTCTAGATCTAGCCATGCCTTCCTCCTTTATAGTGAATTTTCTCTCGCCATGATGTGCCATAGCATGGCACATGCGCGCTTTTTAAAACTAAGGCAGTGACTTACTCGGGAAGACGCGTTAAATGATTTTGGATAGGCGCACGTGGGTTTCAAAGCGTCGCCATGATTGTTTCCCTGGATTCTCGCGTTTGTGTTTTTATATAACCCTTCAGTCCTTATTTTTACCTTCTACTTTGCGCTATGCTTATAAAAAGGTAACTTTTCTTTTTCTTTCCTCTAGTTTTTACTCTCGGCTTTCGTTTTTATGCTTCCTCTTTAGTTGATTTGTTACATCCCATCAACGGCCTGCCGCCACTATCTTGCGTTTTCTGGTTGAATCTCTTTAATGTTTCCAGTAATTTGTTGAGTTTTCCATTTAGTCTTTAAATTTGCTAGCGGCATCGTCGGGTTTCTCTCAAAGATTAACTATGCACATCAAATCGAGTTCTAATGTCGATATCATTGAGTCTGCGGGCGTCGGAGACGCTGTTGTCTGATTCCATGAGTTCGGGAGAACGAGCACTTTGGAAAGTTCCTCTTTGTGAAACTGTGCGATCTGGCTTACACATCCGAGCTTCTACTTTGGGACAAAGTCACGAGGATTTGGATGTTGGTGGAGTTGCTGCCGATCTCGGAGTTGGCGCAGTTTTCCGAGGAGGTTTCAAAATCACATCGAGCTTCTTAAGAAGGCGAATTACGCAAGGAACGTTGATTGGAAACACATATTTTCCCATCCAATTCCTATGCTCTGTGCTAAGTACAGTGAGTATCTGGACGTCACGGTCCCATTTTTTGTCCCTTCGAGGTTTGGGTTAACTAATTTTCTGTCATGCAAACTAATCGGAGATGACTTCAAAAATTCCTGGTGTGGACTTTCTAGATGACCCCGCGCTTGTTGCAGATGTGGACGAGCTCGTGTTTGTTGTGCGACCAGCTGCTCGTAAACGGAAATCTAACAGATCGACCAAGGGTTGTGGTTCAAGGAAGAAGAAATGCTCCAGGAAGATCGATCCAGAGGAGAAATGGAGGGGTAAACAAGCTGCCCCAAGGCGGGCAATAAGGGAAAAAAGACCAAAATTCTTCCTCGTGAGAAAGTCGTGGATCTCACAACCAACGAGGCAACCAGGAAGCAATTCGCGGAGCCGAACGCTCTTGATATGCATAGCGATGACTCCATTGTGATCGATCGTTATCAATGTGCAGAGCTCTTCGCCTCCGTCTGCAGAAATATAAGGGATTTACCTCGCTCGGACTCCTTGAGTAAGTATGAGCTTTACAGAGATATGCTGCTTCCATGGTCCAGGTATCCCTCGCTTTCATTCGCGCTCTCTTGATTCATTCACTTCTTGATTGCGTGCTGACTTTGGTGTTCATGTTTTTGGATCAAAGACCATCCTTGTTGGAAACCAGATGGCAGAGGTAAACGATCAGGAGCTAAAAGTTGCCCAAGGATTGACCGAGTCATTGGATTAGCTCTAGGCTTTGGTTGAATCTACGCGTCTGGCTTATGAGGCCGAAGTCACTAATTCTCGAGACCTTTAGGAGAAGGTAAGCGAGTTTCGTGAGAAGTATCAAGAAACTCTCGAGGCAAACCGAAAGTTAGCCGAAGAGCTGGAGGAAGTGCGAGGGACTCAGGAAGAATGCGAGAATGTGGCCGACGAGAGGTCGATAATCATGGGTCAGATATATTTAGCTCTCCCTACTGGATCGTTTCTTCGTGTCTCGCGAAGAGGTGAGTGACCTGCGGCTCTGCTTTGGTTCTCAAGGGATATTTTCAAGGCTCTTTTGTACTTAAGGGACAAGCACGGAATTCTAGTTCCTTGGAAGGTAACGATGGGTTCAGCAGTGGGGCTTTAGAAGCATCACATAGAACTTAACGAGAGGGAGGTCGTAGAACCCGGTACGAGTGTTATTCCCTAATTTGTAGCCCAACTTTGTCACATTACATTTGCCAAAGCCCTAGACTCTCCGGTCATCGTGCCTTGTAGTGTTGTTTCCATAGATCTTGATAAATAGATGCCGAAAATTCATCAAGAAAAAGCTTTGATTAACATTCCCTCCTTCCGAGCCATGATTATGTAAAATGGCTATGGAGCACTGTCGCAAGGCTGACCTCGGCTTGTAGTGGTAAATGTTCAGGTAATGTTCAGACAAATTTTCAAGCCTAAATGTTGTTTGATTCAATTTTTGCTCTTGCGATGTAGCGAGTGGGGAGGTTTCTGCCTCGGAGATGGTTCGGCTTTCTTGGACATGAATGACGTGGTTCAGCTTTCTCAAAAGCCGCGGGGATTATTTCCGAGATGATCTTTAAATGTTAGACATTACCGCCTATGGTTAGCTTCCTTGGGGTCCATTGCGTAGCTTCCTGACATACCTTTTCACTGTTGGACTTGACCACTCAAGGTCAGCTTTATCTTGGAAAACTGCTGTGTTGGCTTTCATCGTGCTTCTTCAATGTTGGGTGTGACTGTAGCATCCCCGATCCTTAATTGGATCGGCGGACACAACTTAGTTCGAGAACAAGTGGGAAAATCTCGGGCTAAGTAAAAGAAGTATTGGATCGTTAGAGGATTCAATACTAATGAGGAGAAGGACGAGGAAATAACACAAGAAAGCCAAGATAAAGCCAAGAATCGAGCTAAGGAACGAGCTAAGTTAGCTTGGACAGCTGGTCAGTAGCTCGGATAGCTGCTCGGTTAGCTCAGTCAGCTGCTTGGTAGTTTGGTCAGCTGAGAGGACTGAACGGCGGTTGGGTGGACCGAAGAGCTGCTGGGTGGACTAAGTGGCAGCTGGACCAGCTGAATGGATAGCTGGGTAGGTCAGCTAGCTATGGATGGTACTAAGGCAGTTACCAAGTAAGGACCGAACGGACGCATTCAAAGTAATTGCTGGACAGTTACCGAAAATACATTGAATCTGCATTTTGGTTCCAATATCCATTTTCGCCCGAGGGAAGCTATAAAAAGGGCTATCTTGACACGATTTTGACACAGGAAAACTACCGAGTACTAGATAGAAACTCCCAAAGGTCAATCTCGAGAGAAATACTAAGGAAGAAAAGGATCAATAACAAGTATTAGGAAGAATCGGTGCCGAAGGAGGAAATCAGTGATCCGACGAGGAAACCAGTCAAGTACCCAGACCGATCTACCAGATCAAGGTAAGTACGTGATCGTGGCTTTATGATCAGACTCGTAATCTCTTGGTTAAGTCTAGAAAGACCAAGGGGTTTGGGCTAGGGCTTGTTCATGGTATAACCGACATATTGATCATATGCATCATCCGACTATTTGTTAAGTAAATTTGGGAAATACTTATGTGATGATTGACTTTCAGGAAAAAAAAGGTGACTGTGGGAGGGATGTGGCTTAGGCGCGAGAGACTCATGGCCGGGAAGATGGGTGGTGATGTAACCACATAGTTAGGATCGATAATATAAACTTATCATAGCTTATATGTAAAATCTTAAGTTGTATCGAATCTTTATGTTAAATAAATAAAGTATCTGATTTTTCTTTATCTCTAATGTTATTTAAACGAATCACAGAATAATCTCGAAATTAGACTTGTATAAGAATCATACCCTAAAAATGGATGAAGTGATGTAAGGATTATTCCGGATTTAAATAATTCAGGAAGGGTCCTTACTTTGACTCTTGGGTTAGTTCTGTCAGGAATCATCGTGTGGGTTTCCGATGTAACTCTTTAGTGCACTTTTTTGTTTCTTGCGCCCATTTGCCGGAAGTGTTTTTGTTTTCCGCCCTCATTCTTGTTTTTTTTCTGTTGTCTCCTCTTGTTTATCTGCAGTTTTCTCATTGAGTGAATTATCCTTTTTTCTTGTTATGGCCACCTCCGAGGATCCCGAGGATTGACCTAGCTACCATGGGGCGATCCAGTATATGGCTGTTATCGAACAGCGATTCACGTGGCAGCCCCGTTTAAATTTCCCCCACAAAGAGGCGGAGGTTCTCGAAGGCCACAATTTCAGTTTGCTTTGTTAGTTGTCTAGCTCGTCTTGCATCATCTAGAACCCATAAATTCGACCCTGCATTGTTTGCTTAATTAGTTTAGTTATCATCAGAATTAAAAAAAAAAGAAGGGGTTTCAGTTCTGTTTTGCTGCTGTCGATTATTTGATCTTTCATTGTTGTCTCTTGTTTTATTACTAGTTTTCTTTCGACTTCCCTTTTGGACTTGATCTGTTTGTTAGTTCATTACAGTTCCAAGCAGTTATGGGAGAGGAAGCACCCATCAACATGAACCAGCTCCTAGAAGCCATTAGAACAGTCAATGACCATCTCGCACGCTTGGAGGCACGACCTCAGCCAGTTAGAGGAGGGCAGGGGGAAAACCCCAACAGACCAAGACCTTGACTAGAAGATGAAATTGTTGCTGACTTAGAGGATTATGATGATGACCCGCCACCAGCTCCTAACCCTAATCGGCGACCTAGGAGGCAAGAGAGAGCTTGGGTCCGAGATATGGATGACGACCAACCGAGACATGGAGGGAAGGATGTTAAACTCACTGCCCTAATATTTGCTGGACTAGTTAACCCTGAAGCATACCTGGACCGGGAGAAAAGAATGGAGTACATCTTTGAATATTACAACTATTCGGATGCACGAAAGGTATCCTTAGCTTCAGCTCAGCTCACAGAAAATGCTTTAGCTTGGTGGGACAGAGATATTTCCGAGAGGAGAAGACTTAGACATGTTCAGATCACTACTTGGGAAGATATGAGGTTCAGCTTGAAAAAAAGATATGTACCGTCTTATTTCCACCGAGAGCTACAAAAGAAGTTTCGGAGACTTACTCAAGGAACCAAATCAGTGGAGGAATATTTTGAAGAGTTTGAGACTCTAAAGAACAGATCAGAAACTGAAGATGCTGAGGAGACCTTGATGGCACAATTTCTTGATGGTTTACATGATCGGATAGCCAGAAAGGTGGAGAGACAAGCCTACTACGGATTTGATGAGCTTTTGCATCTCGCGGTCCAAGCTGAGCAACATATTAAGAGGAAATCTACTTCTGCTCCTAGAAACAAAACCCCTTGGACTCCACCACCGCAAGCCATAGACAAAGGAAAATCCATTGCCGATGACTCCAAGTTCAAGAAACTGGCTCCTGAAACTTCCAAAGGCACCAGACCTGACCAAGGTAAGTTTCCTGCTCAAAGGACTCGAGATATTACATGTTTTAAATGTCAAGGAAAATGACATTATGTCAGAGAATGTCCGAACCAAAGGGTGATAATTCTGACGCCAAATGGTGAATATGAGTCCCAAGACGAGGCTGAAGGTGAGCAAGAGACTCTAAAGAAGAAACTGTGGAGTATCCAGAAACGGGAGAGCTTCTAGTGATAAGGAGGGTTCTTAGTACACTCTGCGACCCAGAAACTATTTAACGGGAAAACATTTTCCACTCCCAGTGTACCATCAACTCTAAGGTATGTAGTTTAATTATTGATGGGGGTTCATGCACTAACATGGCCAGCAAGTATTTGGTTGATAAGCTAGGTCTTCTGAAGACCAAGCATCCATGACCCTACAGACTTCGATGGCTTAACAATGAGACCGAGCTTAAGATTTCCGAGCAAGTCACAGTCCTATTCAGCATTGGAAAGTACACGGACCAGGTATTGTGTGATGTAGTTCCCATGCAAGCCGAACATCTTTTGCTGGGATGGCCATGGCAATTTGACAAGGTGGCTTTACACAATGGACGTACCAACCACTACACCTTCATGCACAAGGATAAGAAGCATAGTCTAGCGCCACTTACCCCACAAGAAGTTTTTGAAATGCAGAAGACTATGGACAAGGGGGACCAGGTAAGTAAGACTAACCTTTACATTACCCCTACTGCTATTTCTAAATCACTTGACTCAAAGGACACGGTGTACTCATGATCTTCAAGGAAATTTTAGTCTCAAGTCAAGGAAAAGAAAGTTATCCTGCAGAAGTTCAAGGGCTCTTGGAGAAGTTTACCGACGTGTTTCCAGAGGATATACCACCTGGTCTTCCACTGATTAAGGGTATTGAGCATCAAATTGATTTAGTGCCTGGAGTATCATTGCCAAACAGAACCGCATATAGAGTTAATCCCAAAGAAGCTAAAGAGCTAGAGCGGCAAATACAAGAATTGATGTCAAAAGGATACATTAGAGAGAGCTTAAGTCCTTGCGCTGTGCCCGTGCTTTTAGTACCTAAGAAGGATGGATCTTGGAGGATGTGTGTCGATTGTTGAGCTATCAACAACATCACTATCAAATACCGACATCCCATTCCTCAACTTGATGACATGCTATATGAGCTTAATGGTGCCACCATATTTTCAAAGATTGATCTGAGAAGTGGTTACCACCAGGTAAGAATGAAGGAAGGAAATGAGTGGAAAACTGACTTTAAGACCAAAAGAGGCTTATACGAGTGGTTAATGATGCCCTTCGGACTCACCAATGCTCTAGCACCTTCATGAGGCTCATGAATCACATTCTTAGGGTCTACATCTGTAAGTTTGTTGTGGTATACTTTGACAACATTCTTATTTATAGTACTTGTCTCGCTGATCATTTATCATATTTGGAACAAGTACTTGAAACGCTTTGGCTAGAACATCTATATGCAAACCTAAAGAAATGCACCTTTTGCGCTGACCAAGTTGTATTCTTAGGATTTGTTGTAAGTTCACAGGGGTTAAAAGTTGATGAAGATAAGGTTAAAGCAATCCAGGACTGGCCGACCCCAACCACGATTGGACATGTTAGGAGTTTTCACAGACTGGCCAGCTTCTATAGGAGATTTGTTCGCAATTTTAGTACCCTAGCTGCCCCTCTCACCTCCGTGATTAAGAAGGACATCGCTTTCAAATGGGGCCCTGCACAGGAAGACGCATTCAACAAACTCAAAGACAGCTTGACGCATGCGCTGGTTTTGGTACTTCTAAATTTTGATAAAACTTTTGAAATAGAATGTGATGCTTTTGGTACGGGTATAGGGGCTGTCTTAACCCAAGGAGGCAAGCCAGTGGCATATTTCAGCGAGAAACTCAATGGAGCCTCCCTAAACTACCCTGTATATGATAAATAACTCTCTGCGTTGGTAAGATCCCTAGAAACTTAGCAGCATTATTTATTGTCGAAATAGTTTGTTATTCATACAGATCATGAGACGCTCAAGCACTTGAGGGGCAAACTACGCTCAAGAGGAGACATGCCAAGTGGCTTGAGTTTGTGGAGACTTTTCCTTACATAATAAAATATAATAAGGGTAAGGAGAACATTGTAGCTGACGCTTTTTCCCAAAGATACACGCCCATCACCACCATGGAAGCAAAGATAATGGGTTTCGAGCATGTCAAGGGCTTGTATGAGGCTGCCCCAGATTTTCAAAAAGTGTACAAGGAAACAAGTAAAGCAGCTGTGGGAGCATTCTACCAGCAGGATGGATTTTTATTCCGAACAGATGGATGTGCATACTGCAAGGGTCAATGAGGGACATACTAATCAGGGAAGCACACGGTAGAAGCCTAATGGGAAATTTTGGCCGAGACAAGACCTTAAGTGTGCTCATGGAACATTTCTATTGGCCGCATCTGAAGAGGGAAGTCAAGAGATTCTGTGCCAAGTGCATCACTTGCTTGAAAGCAAAATCAAGGTCACATCCACATGGTTTATATATGCCTTTTCCTATTCCTAACCTACCGTTGGTAGATATTTCTATGGATTTTGTCTTAGGTTTGCTGCAGGTCAACCACAAGGATTCTATCTTCGTAGTTGTTGACAGGTTCTCCAAGATGGCCCATTTTATTCCATGAAATAAGACCAATGACACCACTCAGACAGCTGATCTTTTCTTCAAAGAAGTCGTACGTCTGCATGGGGTGCCCAGAACCATTGTCTTGGACCGTGACACTAAGTTCTTGAGTCATTTCTGGAAAATGTTATGGAAGAAGCTGAGAACCAAACTCTTATTCTCCACCCCATGCCACCCACAGACCGATGGTCAGATTGAGATAGTAAACCGTATACTCTCGACCTTACTGAGAGCAACGGTGGGTAAGAATTTAAGAAATTGGGTATCTTGTTTGCCTTATATTGAGTTTGCGTATAACTATGCTAGACATTCTGCTACTAAAAAATCTCCATTTGAAATTGTTTATGGTTTTAACCCTTTGACTCCATTAGATCTTTCACCTTTGCCCCAAGCTATTTATTCTAGTCCCACATGTGAAACAAAAGCAGAATTCGTGAAGAAACTTCACTAGCGGGTTAAGGAGAATCTAGAAAAGAAGACAAATAAATACAAGCAACAAGCTGACAAAGGACGGAAGGAGATCACATAGCCGAGAGAATAAGTGTGGTTACACATGAGTCACGAAAGGTTTCCCAACCAGAGGAAATCCAAGTTATCCCCACGAGGAGATGGACCATTTTGAGTACTAGAACGGATCAACAACAACGCCTACCAGCTGGAGCTGCCAGGTTAGTTAAACATTTCTCCAACTTTCAATGTATCTGATCTATCTCCTTTTCATGTAGGTGAAACCAATCTGGGGAGAGAACCTTCTCAAGAGGGAGGGAATGATGAGGACATCGAAACAAATCCCTTCAAAGATGCCAAAGAACTTAGCATACCGGTCATGAGATAAACTCCAAGAACGAGGTCAGGAACAAGATACTTAAGAGAGGAGTTTAACAAGTCATTGGAGAGCTTACTTACATTCATAGAGCATGAAGAACTAAAGGGAAGTTTGCTCACCAAGGAAATCATTCAAGAAACTCTGCTAGCATCTAGAGAGGATCCTATTACCACCAAGCTCCCAGACATCAGTGAAAGACTAGAAGACGACCATGCAGAGCTAAGGGAGCACCACAGACTCAACAAGGACCCTGACAACCTTTGCTTGCAGCCCAAAAAAAAGGATATCTTCTTTTTACCGGTTTTACAAGGTTGCACCGAGTAAGGAAGGACCGAAGGACATTGTTGGAGAGCCATGTTGGCATACAGGAGAAGTGTCTTCACCACTTTATTAGGCTGAAGACACACAAAGACGTGCTGAGGAATTGTACTGTTTTTCCTTATCTCGGTTTTATCCCATTGGGTTTTCCGAGGAAGGTTTTAATGAGGCAACACCCTTAGTGCGCATTCCCAAGCTTGTTACCACTTCACTACATCATTCACGAGCTCAAAAATGCCTTAGTCTCAGCAGCCATGCCCGAAACTTTTTTCACACCAGACTTTCCATTTTTAGCTTTTATTTACTTTAATTTACACATCGCGTTGTTTTCTTAAAAACTCCTTGTTGTTTTTTATTTCAGTTGTAATGTTTGACCTAGGGTTCTCTTATAAAACCCCAGGCCGAGTTCTGAGAGAGGCACCCTTGAATTTTAATAAAAATCGTATCTCTTCTTCTTGAAAAGAAAGCAGCCGACAATCTTGTTCACTTGTGTGCGAAGCCTTCTGAATTTAAGTGTTACAAACTTATCACAGATCGGTTCATAGTTCACATGGCCTCTACTTTGTGTGAGAGTGAGAATGGTGTTTGATTAGTGGCCGTTCTCGGAGTGGTGTGTTGTGACCACAAGACTCCATCCAGCTCATCCGCCCACGTGTCTTTCTTCGCCTCCAAGCGGTTCTTGATTCCGTCTAGGATTCGCTTATTTGTGGTTTCGGCTTGGCAATTACCTTGGGGGTAATGAGGGGTAGGCTTACTTAGCCTTATTTTCCAACTGGCTCAGAAATGTTTGAATAGAGCGAAGGTATATTGAGACCCATTATCCATAACAATTTTGTAGGGTAGGTCATGCCGACATATGATGTTCTTCCACACAAATTTGCAAACGTTGGTGCTTCCTATTTTAGTGTAAGCTTCAGCTTCGACCCATTTTGTGAAGACTCAGCATTGGTCCTACGATATCCATTGCCGATTGCATGAATAGGTACGACATTGTTGTGGAGGTTAGAAGCTTGGTCGCGATGTTGATCATTCCTCCATGGCGTTGGCAGGGTTCACACTTTCCAACGTGCTTTTCGAAGTCTTTGACCATCGTTGGCTACAAGTGCCCTTGTCGTTCGATCTTCATCATCATGGCTCGGCCACTGGAATGATTTCCTCCCACGCCTTCGTGTGTTTTGATCATAACTCATTCGACTTTGTTTTTGTATATGCAGACTAAGAATTCTCCGTTCGCGCTCTTGCGGAACATTTTGCCATCTAGTAGGATGTAAAGGGCGATTCATGCCTTATATCACCGTGTGGCCCATCGGTCTTTGGGTATCTCATCGTCAGCGAGGTATATTTTTATTTTGGTTCCCCAATCGTTGAGGAAATCAATGATTCTGGCCCTATCTTTGTGGTCGGGATCTTACATATGCACGTCTCTGAAATCTTTGATTGCACTCGCGCATCGGCGGTTACCTCGTCCTTGGTTAGGGAGGTGTCTATTGTTTGCAAACCTAATCGGGCATAGTTTATTGCGGGTGGCAATCGCGCAAACTCTTTTTGCTGACTAGGATTACTCATTGTAGGCTTGGGTCCGAAGTGGAGCAACCGCTGCTAGTGCATCTGCGTAGGAATATTTGCTCCTCGGTATCTTGGTTAGGCCAAATGCTACAAATTTGGCCGCAAGCTTGCGGAACAGGCTCATGTATTGGTTCATTCTCTCATTTTTGGCTTCGTATTCACCACTGAATTAGTTAGTGATAAGCTGTGAGTCGTAGTAGACCTTGAGCTCTTTGGGAGATCGGAGTCCGGCCAACAATGCTTCATACTCTGCCTCGTTGTTTGTCGCATCGAAGTTCAGGAAAAAAGATTGTTCAAGTACCTCCCCAGTTGGAGACCTAGTCAGATTCCTACGCCTGATCCCTGGTGTGATGAGGAATCATCAGCGTTCAAAATTTATGCCTTTGGGATGGTTGAATCGTCTTCGACTGCAATGGGAGAGAGCTCGATTATGAAATCTACAAGGACCTAGGCATTCATGCTTGGAAGATTTCAGTACTCCATGTAGTATTCGCTGAGCTCCCGGATTGACTTGGGCTATGGAGGATGGTTCTTATTGGTTGGCCTGACAATACTATGATGGAGTGCGATTAGAAGTACGGGCAAAGATTTCTTGCCGCGACAACCACTGAATAAGCTAGCTTCTCGAGCGCTGGATACCGTGATTCTGCTCTGTCTAGTGATTTATTTATGTAGAAGATCGGTTTATGTTCACCACGGTCTTCCCTTACCAGATTTGCGCTCACCGCTGTATTGCTGTGTACAGATATAGGGGTTCTCCCTCTTCGGATTTCACCAGGATAGGCGGGGTTGACAAGTATGTCTTCAACTCCTATAATGTCTTCTCGCATATGTAATCCCACCCGAATTGCTCTTTAGTACCGTCGGGTTTTTTATTTTGCTCCTTCTACAATAGCTAATAGAATGGCAATGTACACAAAATGTACACAAAACAAGCATTCACGAAGTAAGAGATGCACCAATGACTCGCTCCAAGACTAGAAGGCTAACAGAAGGATTTAACAAATCTTTGGAGACTCTTCTAAACACCAAGGAGCTGGGAGAAAATGCCAAGAATCATCCAAGACGCCCCAAGTATTCAAGAAAACCCAAATGCACCTGGTTTGTACTTAATGGAGGATTTTGCACGTCTAAGCCACAAGGATCCGCCTCCAGCTACAAGCATAGGTAAATTCAATTACTTGACAGGTCTAGGAGCTCAAAACAATAAGAACTCCAGAGATATCTCATCGGAGCAGAAAGATACACTCGAAACTAGCCAAGATGACGATAAGGAGCAAATGGGACAAGAAGACAAGTTCAAGGCCAAGATCATGGAGATACAAGAAGATCTTTATCAAACCAAATTAACGGAGCCTCAAGAAGAGGATTACAACTAAAGCTTCTAGATGCCCGGGCCAGAACCACTCCAAGCGCACAATTCTACAAATGGAGCCATATCCCGCCAAAACAAGGTATTTTCATTATTTATGATTTGTTCAGGTATGAAAGACTTATCCTAATTGTTTTCAGCACCACTAGAGGCCCCAGTTCGAGCTCCAGCTTGTATGCACGTAGTTAAGTAGTTTTACTAAATTTCTTCTTGTGTTTTCAGTAGTTTTCCTTTGTTTTTGATTTCTTTTTTTGTTTTATTTTCTTTCAAGAGTATGTTGCACTATCGTTTAATTCATTAAGTCGGCCCTAGAGCTAGCTGAAAAACCATTAATAAAGTTCCCTTTCAGCTGTGTAGGACACAACTTTTTACCTATTAATAAAATATCGAATTTTCTTCTTCTCTCAAGCCGCCCCCTTGAAGAAGCTATGCGCTGTTCTTTCGTGTGTGATTCACGTTAAGGCTGAGTTTATTTTCTGTATCAGAAATCCCTCTATTATCTCTGTGGAACTTTCGATCCACTTCACATACCATCTTTCGATCCAACAAGAGAGAGCTCATCATCATGTCTGCATGTTATAAGCCTCTTAAATGGGTCTTATATCATTTTGGTATCAGAGCTTAAGTTCCTATTAGGTGCTTTCATTCTTCATACTTTCATTTTTCTATTTGCTTTGTTTTCGTTTCTGTTTGCTTGTTGTTTTGAGTGAATCGTCGTTGTGCTGCATTTTGTTTCATCGAGTCCTGAAAAAAAAAATTATGTGTGTTGCTTTGCTTCATTGTTTGCTTGTTTTGGTTGTTAATCAAGTAATATTTGTGAGTGCAAGATTATCACAAAACATCAAATGGCCGAAGGAGAAAACGCAGTTCCACAAGATGCAATACTGCAAATGCTCACCGCGATGAGGGAAGAGCTGAGAGGTTTTGGAGAACGTATCGGACGCTTGGAGCAGCCCCAGCCCCGGGCTGAAGGAAGAAACTTTCAAGAAAGTAGAAATATCTAAGAGGATGAAGAAGAGTTACCAGACTTGGAAGAGGAAGAGCTACTGCCTGATCCTTTGAGGTGACAACACCCTTGAAGAGAAGATATTTTAAGGATGAATCAAGCACGACGTGTGGAAACCCAAGAGATTCACCATAAACCCCAAGGTCTATTTGGATTGGGAGAGGAGACTAGAGCATATTTTTTTAGTGTTCTGGTTATGAGCAGCGTAAGAAAGTGGCTGTAGCAGCAGCTAAGCTCACGGACAATGCACTCGCGTGGTGGGACAGAAATGTGGCTGAAAGAAGAAGATAACTTTATGGACCCGTAGCTACATGAAGCGACATGAAATACCTCCTACGAGGATACATTCCCGATCATTATCACCGCGACTTATAGAAACATTTTCGTAAATTGTCTCAAGCAAACAGGACCGTATATGAGTATTGTGAAGAGTTTGAGAAGCTAATGAACTCGCTGGAGTTAGAAAGATTAGAGAAAGCTTTGATGGCTCAGTTTATAAATAGTTTGCAAGAAAGGATTGCAAGAAAGGTAAAAAGAGCTTAATAGAGTGGACTTCATGAGTTGCTATACCTAGCTGTTCAAGTGAGCAAGAAATCAGGCGCAAGACCACATTCACTAGTCGGAGCAAGACCACAACACCATGGGTTTTCTAGTAGCTCAAAGCAACCAGACCGAAGAAAGGCTGTGGAAGTAGAGTCATGTTTCAAAGGGAAAAACAATGAGGTGCCTAAGATAACACGTCCTGAGCAAGGTAAGTTTCCTAACTCTACTCAAAAAACCCGTGACATAACTTGTTTTAAGTGTCAATGCAGGGGACACATGGCAAGAGAATGCTCGAACAAAAGAGTTATGATCATCACTGCTAGTGGAGACTATGAGTCGTAAGATGAGCAAGAAGATGAACCAACATAATACGAGGAAGATAAAGAGTACCTAGACACTAGAGAGCTCTTTGTTGGTTAGGAGGATGCTTAGCGTGCTTGTCAACCCTGCGGAAAAAGTACAAAGAGAAAACATCTTTCATACTAGATGTACCATCCAAGACAAGACATGGAATCTCATTATTAATGGTGGTTCTTGTACTAACGTCGCTAGCAAGTACATGGTGGATAAATTAGGTCTTAAGCAAACCAAGCATCCAAGACCATACAAGCTAAGGTGGCTTAGTGATGAAACTGAGCTAAAGATCTCCGAGCAAGTTACTGTGCCTTTTAGCGTGGGGAGATATCAAGATCAAGTCATTTGCGACGTGGTTCCCATGCAAGAAGGGCACCTCCTATTAGGAAGATCATGGCAATATGACAGAGCTACTCAGCACAACGGTCGCACCAACAACTATTCATTCACCCACAAGGATCGTAATCTAGCACCCCTTAGTCCCTCAGAAGTACATGAGTTACAAGTTCATATGAATAAGGAGGTTAAGGTAAGTAAGTCTAGTCTTTATTTATCTTCTGGAAATGTTTGTCAAACTATTAGTGCCCATGGAAATGTGCTACTAATGATGTTTAAAGAATATTTAAGCTCATGTATAAGTGAACTCGAAGTTGAACCCCTTCTCAACAGTTTAAGCACATAATTCCTGAAGACATACAACCTGGATTACCCCCGATTCGCTGCATATTACACCATATCGACCTAGTTCCCAGTTCAGCCTTGCCCAACAAACACACTTATAGGATGAATCTCGAGGAGAGCAAATAGCTAGAACGGCAAGTCCAAGATTTAATGAGCAAAATATACATTCGAGAGAGCTTAAGCCCTTGTGATGTGCATGTTCTGCTAGCTCCTAAGAAAAACAACACTTGGAGGATGTGTGTGGATTATTGATTTATCAACAATATCACCATCAAGTATAAGCATCCAATCCTGTGACTAGATGACATGTTAGACGAATTGAGTGGATCAACCGTCTTCTCCAAAGTTGATTTAAAGAGTGAGAATCATAAGTTCAGAATGCGAGAAAGTGATGAGTGGAAGACCTTTTTAAAGACGAAGTAAGGTTTGTATGATTGGTTAGTTATGCCTTTCGGCTTGACTAATGCACCAAGTACCTTCATGCGACTTATGAACAAGGTTCTCCGTTCTTATATAAGTAAATTGGCAGTTTTCTATTTTGAGGATATACTTATATATTGCAAGAAGGTAAGTGAACATCTTCAGCATCTCAAACTAGTGCTTAAATCGCTTCGAAAGGAAGGCCTTTATGCTAACCTTAAGAATTGTATGTTTTGTACTAACCAACTTGTTTTCTTAGGCTTTTTGTGAGTTAAAAGGGACTACAAGTGGATGAGGAGAAGATACGAGCAATTCAAGAATGGCCAACATCTACCACCATCGAACACTTGAGAAGTTTTCATGATTTAGCGAGTTTTTATAGGCTGTTTGTGAGAGATTTCAGTAGGTTAGATGCCCCACTCACCACTGTAATAAAAAACAATACACCCTTCTCATGGGGAACAGCTCAAGACAACGCCTTCAACACTCTCAAGGAATGACTTACACAAGCATCGGTTCTAGCTTTGCGGATTTTGAAGAAATATTTGAGGTAGAGTGTGATGCATCCGGATTGGGTATAGGAGCTGTGCTACATCAAAGAAAGAGACCAGTCGTGTTTTTCAGTGAGAAGCTTAGCGGAGCAACATTGAACTACCCCACATATGATAAAGAGTTGTATGCTTTCGTCCGAGCATTGGAGACGTGGCAACACTACATTTTGCCAAAGGAGTTCATCATTCACACAGATCATGAGACCCTAAAGCATCTCCGAGGCCAGACTTCACTCAAGAGAAGAATGCTAAGTGGTTGGAGTACATTGAGACCTTCCCATATGTCACCAAGTACAAAAAAGGGAAAGAGAACATGGTGGCTGATGCATTGTCTCGGAGACACGCCTTGATATCAACAATTGAGGCAAAAGTAATAGTATTTGAGCACATTAAGGATCTTTACAAGGATGCTCCAGCTTTCGATGAAGTATTTCAAGTATGCGGCAAGGGAGCTCACGGATCATACTACCTTCATGATGGATTCTTATTTCAAGAAAAGAGGTTATGCATTCCCCAAGGATCATTAAGAGAGTTGTTGCTAAGGGAAGCACACGGTGGAGGCCTCATGGGACACTTTTGTGTCGTCAAAACTTTGGTTGTAGTGGCTGACCATTTATTTTGGCCACATATTAAGAAAAATGTTGAGAAGCATTGCTCCTGATGTGTCATTTTTTACAAAGCCAAGTCTAGGTTACATCGTCATGGTCTTTATTTACCTTTACTTGTCCCTAACACACCATGGGTGGAAATTTCTATGGATTTCGTGCTAGGTTTACCTAAGATTAGGAATAAGGATTCAGTCTTTGTCGTGGTGGACCGGTTCTCAAAAATGGCACATTTCATACCATGTGACAAGACTAATGATACCACACAGATTGCTGATCTATTTTTCAAAGAGGTGGTACTTTTACATGGTATCCCTAGAACTAGTGTTTCTTACTGAGATTGTAAGTTTATAGGAAATTTCTGGAGAACCTAGTGGAGAAAGCTTGGTACGAAGCTGTTGTTGTCTACCACTTGTCATCCAAAAACAGATGGGAAAACTGAAGTGGTAAACCGTACTTTATTTACTTTACTTATAGTTACTCTTGGTCAAAATCTGAAAACATGGTTGGATTATATACCTTTTATTGAATTTTCTTATAATCATGCTACTCACTCGGCTACTAAGATGTCTCCTTTTGAAGTTGTGTACGGATTTAATCCTTTGATGCCTTTGGATCTTTCACCAATACCTCAAGCTGAGCAAATCAATCTCGATGGCCTCGTGAAAGGAAAATTCATGAAGAAGCATAAGAAAGCTCGAGACAATAATATGAAGAAAACCAAAAACTACAAGAAAATGGCTGACAAGGGCCGCAAGAAACTAGTCTTTGCATTAGGAGAATGGGTGTGGCTACACATGAGACCAGAGAAATTCCCGAACTAGAGGAGTTCCAAGCTCGCACAGAGAGGAGACAGCCCGTTCAAAGTATTAGAGAATATCAACAGTAATGCCTACCGTTTAGAGAAAACAAGTGAGTTCAATATGTCATATAGCTTTAATATTGCTGATATATATCCTTTTGATACATAGGATCCAGTTTTGAGGACAAAACCTTTTGAAGAGGGTGGGAATGATGAGGTCATCGAATCAAATTTAGACAAAACAAGCATTCTCAAAGTAAGAGATGCACCAATGAATCGTTCCAAGATGAGAAGGCTAAGATAAGGATTTAAAAAATCTGTGGAGAATCTTCTAAACACCAAGGAGCTGGGAGAAATGCCAAGAATCATCAAAAACGCCCCAAGCATTCAAGAGAACCCGAATGCACCTGGTTTGGACTTAGTGGAGGATTTTACACATCTAAGCCTCAAGGATACGCCTACAGCCACAAGCCAAAGGTAAGTTCAACTACTTGACAGATCCTGGAGCTAAAAACAACAAGAACTCCACAAATATATCTTCGGAACTGAAAGATACACACTAAACTAGCTAAGGCGCCGATAAGGAGCAAATGGGAGAAGAAGACAAGTTCAAGGCTGAGATCATGGAGATACCAGAAGATCTTCATCAAAACAACTTTACAGAGCCTCAAGAATAGGATTACAACCAAAGCTTCTAGCTGCACGCACCTGAACCACTCCAAGCACACAAATCTACAAATAGAGCCATATCGCGCCAAAACAAGGTATTTTCATTATTTATGATTTGGGCAGGTATGAAAGACTTATCCTAGTGGTCCTCAGCACCACTAGAGGCCCCAGTTATAAGCCTCTTAACATGGTATTATATCAAAATGGTCTAGTTGGAGTAGGGAACTTCAAGAATTAATGGTACGTTGATGCGACCGCCTTCATTTGGTGGAGCCACGGGGTGCCAAGGATAATATTCTAGATGGTTGGTTTGTCAACTATCAAGAACTTAACATTCTGGCATTCGTCTCCTACCATGACGAGTAACTTAATAGTGCTGGACGTCAGTGTTGTGTCACCGTCATAGCCGGTCAAGGGTTAATAGGTGGGTTTGACAGTGTACTTCTTGAGGTCTATTTTATACAATGTTTCCTGGAAGATGATGTCGATCAAGCTCCCTATATCGATAAGAGATTTTGCTACTGAGCAGTCAGCTACCATGATTTCCACTACCAAGGGGTCATTCTGGATATCTGAATTGGAGAACGTCAGGCTTGATAAATGTTCCATGAGCTAATCGACCTTTGATTGTTTCCATTTCACCACAGTCACAACTTTTCGCTGGTGCTGTTTGATTGATCTGACCGAATCATTACAGCTCGTTAGACCTCCCATGATCATTGCAACCTTCTTCGTGTAGTTTGGGTAATGGTCACCGTTTTTCGGTCGCTCTTTTTTTGGTCCTTTGAGCACGGGAAAAACTAGTGGCTTTTGGTTGTGGTCTGTTTTCTCGGCGTTGATAGTTAGTTTCTATTGCTCCAAACTGCTCCGCCTATGATCATTGTCCTTCCCGGTTTTTTGCCTATTCTTTCCATCAATACTTGGAGAGCAGTTGATTTGGCAAGGTTTGGCACTGTGATGTCTTATTCCCTGGGGCTTTGTGGAGTGTGCAGTATTTGGGCTCTTCATTTCCTGATGAGTTGGGTGAGGATTTATTCCTGACGAGCTTGTTCCAAGGAAGATATGTTGATTGTTTCCATTTTGTTGTTGCTTGTTCCGGGGTGGTCGCCGATTTTGATCGTTTTGGCAATTTTCTTGATTATCGATCAAGAAACTTGCTAGCTGTTTACCCTTGTCATCGTAGTTTTTGTTGGAGGCGGTGTACTGCTGACAAGGTTCGCAATACTCTTCTTTTGGTCTTTATTTAGTTACCGGGACCCGAGGTGAGGCGTGTTTTTTAGTGTTGATAGCCCGTTCTTCCTTGATCTCGATGTATCTCATTTGCCAGTGCAAGGTGTCTTCAAGGTGGATGGTTGGTTGACCTTCAGGTTTTTCCAGAATGCAATTTTGTAGCATACTCCTTGCTGCAAGGCTTGGAGTATGGTGCTATCATTTTTGGTTTCTGAGATCTTTGCACCTATTGATTTGAATTTGTCGATGAAAGATCGCAATGTCTCCGTTCAGCCTTGGGAAAGGGCCCAAAGATTGGTGACTGAGGTGTTTTGTAGTATGAACATGTGATAATGCTTGGAGAATACTAAAGACAACTGACCATAGCTTCTGATCGACTTCCTCTCGAGTCTAGAATACCATGTAAGTACCAAACCGATAAGATTTTTCACGAAGCACTGGCAATAGGTTGCTACTCTTTTTTGTGGAGGAATTGTGCCTGACCCATGGCTATGGTAAAGGCAGATTTGAATTGCAATGGATCCCCAGTCCCATATAGGTTGGGAAGCATATTTTTGTTTGACTAAGTGAGCTCATGGCTTAGAATTGGGGGGAGAATGGGGTGCTCTATGCCTCCATGAAGATGTGATCGTTTTGGATGTCGAGCTAGTCGCTTGATGGACACGGGAGCACATCTTGTCGAGCTTGCATTTCATCAGTTTCATCTCCTAATCGTGCTGTATAACGCGAGGGTGTTGCCTCAGGATGTTGGGGTCGAGGCTGTGATAGAGAATTCTTGCGCCTTCGGATCCCCCAATGACAGGTTAGGAGAAGCTTCAGGGAAACATGTGATAAGCTCTAGATTATGTAGTGACTCCCAGGTTGTACAGCGGGCGCGGTGTGTCACCACCCGATGATTAACCCTGATGTCGGCCTTCAGTTGAGTGGGCGTAGTTGAGGCAGTTGTTGTAGTGAGCTTATTTTACCACGATTTCATCAAGACGCCTATTAGTTGTGCTTGCAAACTCGCCCATTTGAAGGATTAGAATCTGAATAGATTGTTAGATATGACCTGCGTTTGACAGAGTATGGATGTAGGTGTCTCTGTAGGAGCAGTCCTTTCAACTTCAGTGGGTAGTCCTTCCACTTTAACAAGCGCTCCAGGCTCGGTGTGGGTTGGGTCCACATCGTCGACTGCGAGAAGATCTTCGGAATGCTCAATATCTGAAGTGTTCCTTGCTTCTCCCCCTAATTGGCATCCGAGATCTTGTGTGTCGGATGATGCGGTTACTCCTGCAATATTGCATGGGTCGTGACGTGCGGTCCTACCCCGAGCATGGTTGGGATCTCTATCTTAGATCAGGCCTTCTTTGTGCGCATGAAAATGTCTATAATCCTCACAGGCAACGCCAATTGTTGGTCCTCAATTGCAACAAGGGGTATTTTGGCTTTATAACGAGGGGTGCAATAAGAAGCTCGAGAATAACAATGCCCAAGGTTAGAAGTAAATGGTTACGCATGGATTTCGAAGACTGATTGCTATGTGTAGGCCGAGTACAATCTAAGCTTCAGGGAGCCGGTGTAACCTGTCATTTGATTAGTTAAAGGTCAGAGCTAGCTGAGTTGATTTTTTGACCTAGGTTCAGAAAAGAGGTTGAATGTTCTATCTTGGTCCGATTCGCCGGAGGTCCTGTAAAGTCGGATTGCTTCGTCGGAGTTAAGTGTTCTACTTGATTCTCTCCCTAATGTTTTATTAGATTGATATGACCACAACCCTCTTTATTTATAGAGGTTACTTGTACCTACTCATCACCTAATCCCAATCATTTAGCAAGTATCTCGGGACTCGAGTTTTGGAGTTAGGCCGAGGATCCTTCTTTGTGAACCTCTGGTTGTTAGGGCCTTTCCACGAGATAATTGGCGAATTTGGGCTGAGCTTCAGGTCTGGTGCTCGGCCTACCTCTAACACATTAGAAGTATCAGAACCACGTTGAAAGGTACGATTCTTGCGGATGAGCTAGGCAAACTTGGCATGTCCGACGAGTCGCTTGTCTAGACCAAGAAGCTTGCTTCTCATGATATTTTTTTAATATCCCTAATGTTTAAAGCAGCTGGTTTGATTGTTGCTTGATGTAGTCGAGCATTTCGTTCTCTCCAAGTTTCATTGACAACAGCCCGAAAGACCATCTTCAAAATGGTTTTAAGCTTAGAGTTTAAAGAAGAATTCACTACCCAAGAAACAAATGGCCAAGCTTTTGAGTAGGTGTTGGAAACACTATTCCACTTTCTCTATCACCCTTTTCTGAACTCCAAATGGTCAAGCTCATCTTTAGCTTAGTACCACACATTTACCATATCCATTATGTCAGACCACTACATGATGCACATGTGATGGTAATATATAAATTATGCACTAGTAGTAATATTTAGGCATGGGAAGAAATATCCGGATCTGGCGGATATCTAGATCTGAAAAACGGATATCCGCGGAGGATGGATCCAGATCCGGATATTAAATTTTTGGATCCAATGGATCCGGATCCTGAGAAAATATTAGACCGGATATCCGGATCCAGCTTAACTAAAAAAATAGAATAAAAATATAACATGGTCAGAAAAAATTTACAACTACAACTGGGTATCTCCCTTAAAACTAATCAGAGAAAATAGAGTATAAAAAATAAAACTAAAGATATAATTATGATATGGATTGAGAATCAATGTATTATCTTATTCGTTAAGCGAAGCAAAGAGAACGTGAGAGGAGAGAAGATGCATGATAATGAAATAGTGCATCTCTTTCTTTCTTTTTTTGTCAAACTGAGTGCATCTCATTCATTGTGTGAAAGGAATGTGTATTTAGAAAAAAACTACATGAGATGAATTAGTGAACCGGCTTATCAAATTTAAAACAAAGCTAAAATACTTGGTTATGTAAATGTGGTAGGTGAGAATAAGATGAGATAGTTGGATTAAGTTTGGATTTAAAAATGAGTGTATTGAGCTAATATTATCGCAGATTTATTTGTTATATGACTGCAAATTTTTCTAATGTAACCGCATACTTATTTGTTAATATGACAACACGTTTTGTTAAGCACAAGAATTGAATACATCATACACTATTAATACAATAGAGTTTACATCATAAACTCTCTTTCCAACTCACAATCCTCAAACATCATTCTAATGAAATTATCATAACTTGTAGTAGCTTAACTGCTAGAATTCGAGATGAAGATGAAGAGTAGAAAAAGGAGAAAAAATGATACGCTGTGACAAAGAGGAATATTGATGAAGATGATATGGGAAGAAGATGGATTTGACGAAATCAAAGGAGGACGAAATTGATTTCGAGTAAGTCAGGATAAGGATGAAACCCTAAATTGTATGGTCCAGGTTTGACTATGAATAAGTCTGCAAAGACGATCAAAATAAACCTGCGACAAAATAGAAAATAAGTCTGCGACAACATAGATAATAAATCTGCAAGAAGAGGTAAATAAATCAGCGACTAAGATAGAAAATAAGTCAGTCATGATGTTAACAAAACTTGTTATAACTAAGTTAGTCAAATAACTCTGCAGTAATAGAGAATAAATCTGTAAGTGAAACTAAATCTATCATCATGTTAAATAATCATGCGATAACTAAGTTAGTCAAATAAATCTGTAGTAATAGAAAATAAATCTGTAAGTGAAAATAAGTCTGCATCATGTTAAAAACCCCTGCGATAACTAAGTTAGTCAAATAAATCTGCAATAATAGAAAATAAATCTGTAAGTGAAACTAAGTCTGCCATCATGTTAAACAACCCTATGATAATTAAGTTAGTCAAATAAATCTACAATAATAGGAAAATAAATATGTAAGTGAAACTAAGTCTACAATCACGTGAAACAACCTTGCGATAATTAAGTTAGTCAAATAAATCTGCAGTAATAGCAAAATAAATCTGTAAGTGAAACTATGTCTACCATGACATTAAAAAACCTGCGATAACTAAGTTACTCAAATAAATATAGTAATAGAAAATAAGTCCGTAAGTGAAAATAAGTCCGTAAGTGAAAATAAGTCTGTCATCACGTTATAAAAACATGCAATAACTAAGTTAGTCTAATAAATCTGCAGTAATAGAAAATAAGTCTGTAACGAAAATAAGTCAGCCGTGACGTTATAAAACTCTGCGATAACTAAGTTAGTCTAATAAATTTACAGTAATGAAAAGTAAGTCTGTAACAAAAATAAGTCAGCCATCTCCAATTCTTGACTGGAGTGGACACCAAAGGCCTCCGCCCCTCCATCCTTTGGATAGAAGGGCAGAATTTTAGGTTTTTTCATGTTATAAAACTCTGCGATAACTAAGTTCGTCTAATAAATCTGTAGTAATGAAAAATAATTATGTAACGAAAATAAGTGTGCAATTATGTTAAGTAAACATGCGATAGCTAAATTAGTTTAATAAAGCTGCAATAATAGAAAATAAGTCTGTAAAAAAAAAGTCTGCAATGACAGAGATGGAATGACATTTTTGTAAATATTGACAATTTTTTGCCATGCTGGAATTAAATATTAATGGTATTATTGTAATTCAGTTTTTTCTTACAAAACGTTTTAAAGGTACTTTTAGGTTTTAAAAATCGAAAAACACTAACAATTAAAATAAAATATGAGTTATTCTAATTATTAATCTTTTATTCTAGGTTATCTAGTAATCCTTCCTAATTATATATATATATATATATATTATATTGCACGGTTTATATTGTTATTAGTTTAAAATTAAAATTTCTAGTTCTATAAAATATGAGTACTAGAAACAGAAATTTTAAAAAAAAAATGAAGAAAAGAAAAACAGTGTCCGGTTTATTGATTGTATAAAGCCCAATAACAAGGCCTGGCGGTTAAGCTCAGATCCAAACCAACAACAACTGACTAAGGCCTCCATTGAGTCACCAGATCCAGACACACGACCACTACACGGTAACACCGGTCTGCGAGAACAGCTACGGCTAGGTCAATCACACGATGTCGAGCAGAGTCTACGTTCATTACCACCACGCTGATGCCTGCAGCAAAGCTCGCTGGAACGCCAGGTTTGAATTTTTTACGAGTTTTATCATCAGCACTTTTATGAATAAGTTGAATTATCATCGTTTCTGATTTAAGATTAGTTTGGGACCTTTTGGATTATTGTATCGGTTTGTTCTTGTTCGCAGTTAGTGAAGATATTAATCCTAAATATGTTTTTCATAAGTACAAGTTCATTGAGTTGATCAGAGAGTTTCAGACAATGATTAAACTATGTTATTCAAGAGAACTTACTCTTCATTACACAAACATTGTGAATCTTTTTGGATTTAGTCCTCCTTTTTCCGTTTGCCTTAATTATTTAAGCTTCAAGTTTGGATGCTCACATTTTAGTCCTCCTTTTTCTTTTCTCTTAAATCATTTATTTATTTATTTTGGCAGAGAGACCTCCTGGTTTATGTATGATAGGCCTTGGCAACATGTTCTTGATTTCTACTCAAATGCAGTGGAAGAGAATCTTTCAATCTTAAATTTGTTTGAGCCTAAGGTTTCTATCTTTTGTCACCTACACCTTAATCCAGTTGTGTCAATATGGCTTGTATCATTACTCCTAACTTTAAATGATTTATCAAATTTAGAAATCTTTGGTCCATGATGATGGTAAAACTGAAGAGATTCCTCTGGAAACTGAATTGGAGACTTCTACTAGGAAAGACGGGAGGTCAGGGAGGTGGGAAAGAGTAAATTTCAAGATTTTTCTTTCATACAATGGTGCCTCTTTTGATGGATGGCAGAAACAGCCTGACCTACACGCTGTTCAGGGGTAAGGTTTCATCTTTTCAGTTTTTTTTTTTAAATTCATCAAAACATTGAGAATCTTCGTGTATTCCATACTTTAAGGAGAATCCTATAATTCCTACTGGGCCTTATTCTACCTGTAAAGAGAGACCAAATATTTATTTTTAACTATTTTCTTGGAGACATAGCTTTTGAAAAATGAGTGGAAAATCTCAATAAAAATCTATTTAAATTGTATGTGTTTTGTTGATATCTGTTATTTTAGAGAACATAGTGTCAAATTCTCTTTGATGGTTGCAGCTAGTTATGATATCTAAAAATATAGATGATTCATGAAATTTTAGAAGCACAAGCACCAAACGTTCCTTAGTTTTTTAAGACTCTTACTCGCTAATGTACTTACTCATTTTTCCTGAAATATGATTGTTGTAGCGTTTTGTGGTTTTTAAAGTGTAGTAGAGAAGTCTCTTGGGGGATTTGTTGATAAAAAGAAAGCCCAACTGCTCAAGAAAAAATGTAATCCATTAGAAGGCCGTGTTCTTGTTGCTGGAAGAACCGACAAAAGAGTGTCTGCTCTTAATCAAGTTTGTTCTTTCTGTACGTGAAAGTCTTATTCCTAACATCATAGGCTAGTCAGTGCTATTACTTTAAGATGTTTAATTTGATGATTTTTTCTTAGATACATAGAGAAAAGATATTGAACCCATTGAAATGGAAGATGCTATCAATAAAGATGCTTCTGGGAAACTTAGAGTTGTGTCAATCTCTAAGGTATACCTTCCATTCAGGATGGTTTCTTGTCTCTTTTAAGTTTTCTGGCAAGAATTTGATAAAAGTATATGTAGCAGTATTATTCACATTTTCGGAAGTATGAACTGAAACTGCAGGTTTCCCGATCATTTCACCCGAATTTCTCTGCTACTTATATATCTTTCCCTTGGATGATGCTGTGCCATTGGTCTTTAATGGAAAACACGAAAAGCAAAGAAATGGGCTAAGTGAAGAGATTGCTGAAGGAATGAGCGAGGATGATGAGCTTGAAATTGAGAAAACCAATCGGCTTGAAGTAATAGAAAAACCAAGTGACTTCAGCGTAAACAAGGTTGATCAACTTCTACAGCAGCTTCAAGGAAAAGTATTATCCTACAAGATGTTTGCGCGTGATACAAAAGCTGCAAGAAACGAGTAAGAGCTCACACAAGATCATTGGTATTGTTTTTTAGCATTGAAAGTGTAAATGGTTTCTTATTTGGGTTATTTTGACGTTGCAGAGGTCCACCTACAGAATGTTTCATGTACCATGCACGGGCAGCCGAGATTAGATTGTCCTGTTCTGTAAGTGTTTGATTCTGTTTTCACATTAGATGCCATTTCCTTAACTTTAAGCCATAGTTTCTAAATACGCTCTTAAGCATTAGCTAAAAGCTTGTCTTCTTCAGATGTAGATATGATATTATTAGCTCTTTACTTTTGTGGTGTGGGAATATGATGCATCAGTAATCTTTGTAATCCTGGCTACTGAAGCCTGAAGGATAGACAACAAAAATTTATATTGCATCTTGTTTTAAAGATGAGATTAGCTCTCCATGTGAGACTAAGATTGACGTCTTTTGATGAATTGTATGTACCAGGACTATGTGGAAGGAAGAAGGGTGATGTGCGTTGAACTTGTCACTAATCGATTTCTCCGCAAGGTGTTTACTTAAAGCCTAATATTAGCATTAAATACACCTAAGTTGCTAGTTTGGGTTCTATGCAAACATGGTTTACTTTAAACTTTTTGAAAGTTAAGAATCTCACTATATACAAGACACATGTAAGGGAAATGGTAGAACAACATCCCTAAAGAGTATGTTTTAATGTCAATTTTGATTTCCTTCGCTTATTTTTGCTTTTGCCTCAAGTCTTCTCCTAGTAGTTTCCTCTTCTGTTGTCTTCATTGTTTTGCATTGCCTAACAATCTACTAATACCATGTCTATGTAACTTTTAGATGGTTCGAGTTCTTGTGGCAACATCAATCCGAGAAGCTGCTGCTGGTGCGGAAAATGATGCCTTGTTAAAACTACTGGAAGCTTCATGCAGACGAGCCACAGCTCCTCCGGCTCCATCTGAAGGTCTCTGTCTATTCGACGTTGGTTATGCTGACTTCAACCCCCAAACGTCTCTCATTTCCTGAGAATGACATGTAACATTTTGCCAACTCATTGATTTAGATTGAACGTCCCCTTGTTGTTAAAGTAAACAAGAATAAATTTATTGATATAGCATGATTACTTGTTATGGATATAGTATGTATTGTAGGTTCTATTTACATGCGCATAAATAATGAATATGTGAAGAAATCATGTCATGATCTACAAAAAGATGTGAGAAACAAGTGTAATAATTAGCGGGATTCATGTGTTTGTATGTCATGTTTGTTGCAGATACAATATATGCTATAACACAGATCCAGCTTTCATCTACTTCAGTTCCACAGGTAATATCTCCACACATCCATTAATTGTCATTTGTTTTATACAGCACAAAAGTGAACTCTTATCTGTTCTCACTACATATTGATGCTCTCACATGACATTCCTTTAGATGACCTCCCATCAGTTTCACTCACATACGTTGAGTAGAAGTCGTCATCGTCCCCTTCCTCCTTCAATTCCTCAATCTTCTCCACAGCCTCTTCTATGTCCAACCTTTTCTCCACGTCCGGTTCACAACAGCTCAATCCGATCCTCAAGAGTTTAAGAATCTGTCCTTCACATTGGCTTGTCTTGCCTATCTCCTTATCAAACAAACCTGGTGCCCATACCCCTTGGAAATGCAATCTCACCCAACTCGCTAAATCCTCCTCACTACCTTGCGAGAAATTGTCTGGGAGTTTTCCCGTCAGGATCTCTAAGATGAGTATGCCAAGACCCCATACATCAGTTTTCTTGGTGACACGTCGGTGTTGCAAATACTCTGGAGATTTATAGGCTGCCATGTGTAATTGCGCCTTCTCTTGATTGATCAGCGGGATTAAGCCATAGTCAGTGAGAATAGGTTCAAAGGTTTCAGTGAGGAGAACGTTGGAAGATTTGAGATGACCATGTGTAGCCATTAGACTAGGCAGATCTTGGTGGAGATATAACAGCCCCCTTGCAACTCCTTTTACGATCTTCAATCTTGTTTGCCAGTCCAAACTTGATTTTCCTAATGATTGATTGCCTAAACAGATTTGATTCTTAAGCAACAATAAATCATTAAGACTAAGTGTTGAAGTAATGAAAACTTACCATGAAGATTAACAGCCAAGCTTCCTCTCTCAACAAAATCACATACCAAAAGCTTTTCCTCCTTTCTATAGTAATAAGCCACAATGGGAAGCAGATTATGGTGTCTTAACCTTCCCAATCTTGTCATATGGTCTTGAAACTCATCCCTCCCTGCATTGTTCACCTGCTTGAACCTTTTTACGACCATCATTTGTCCGCTTGTGAGCACTGCTTTATAGGATGCTCCAAAACATCCACTTCCAAGTATCTCGGCAGAAGACTTCAACAGATCCTGCAAGTCAAATTTTTCCCTATCTTCCCTCAAGAATGAAAGCTCGGTGCTCTCCGCTCCAGCTGTCCTCTTAGCAGCGCCTGAGCCATTCCAATGGTTGGTTTTCTTTCGTTCTCTATTGCTTTTGTCCGCTTCCCTGATGCCAGTTTTCTTATGTAGACTTGATGGTCCGGTTTCCATTGCTAAAGTCGATTGTTTATTTCTGTAGTTTTGGTTAAGCAAGAAGATCACTCCAAGGATTACGAGTATTGTCAACGCCGCGACTATTGTTGTTATGATAAGAGGTGCCTTCGATAATGGTTTTGGCTGTGGCTCAGGTCGTGGCTCACGGCGTGGCTCAGATTGTGGAGGAAGTTCTTTAGAAGGAGAATCACATTCTGTTTCCAGCGGTTCTCCACATAAATCTTTGTTACCTTCAAACACCTTTGGATCCATCATGCTAAAACTCTCAGGGATTAGACCTGTTAATGCATTGTTTGAAAGGTTTAACAAATGCAGCTTATGTTCAAAATCTGGTATTTGTCCAGTGAATTGGTTCCCATCAAGTCTCAGTTCTAAAAGTTTGGGTAATTTGGCCAAAGATATCGGGATTTCACCGGTAAACTTGTTCTGTGCCAAATAGACCTTCTTCAGCCACCCCATACCTTCAAAAGCTTTTCCTGGTATATCTCCTCCGAATTGATTGTTTGACACATAAAGTGACTTGAGACCACCGAGTTTCTTAAACTCTGGGAACGGCCCTTCAAACTTGTTGTTCATGAAGCTAAGAGTCCTCAACGATGTCAAACCTGTCAACGCCTCAATATCTATGGAACCAGAAAGCTCCAAATTCTCCATCTGCAGACCCGACACGGAGCCTCTATTGCACAAGACACCGGGCCAAGTGCAGGGAGGAGTTTCAGCATCCCATGAGGCCAACGCATTTTCCTTGCCAACAACTAAAGATTTCTTGAAGTTGAGGATAGCCTCGGAATCGGAAAGCCCATGAGTAGCTATAAAGAAGGAAAAGAGGAGAGACACTAGTGGTACCATGGCGTCGTATAGCATTAGAGAACGCGCACCTGCATCAAAGGCAGGGTGCGCCTCTCTTGAGCCTTTGAGAAAAGGGACAATGTGGTATTACAGCTCGAGTTGGATTGACACAGCAGAGAGAAAAAGATGAATGGTAAAGAGAAGGCTTTGCATCAAAAGCATTCTAATTATAGGTTTGTAGTGATTGGTGAAACTTAATTTTCTAATTGCTGGCATGTAAAACCCACCAAAAAAATGAAGGTTTTTTTCATGTTTTTGGAAAAGTTCAGGGTTTTTTACCCATTTTTTCCTTTCTTTTAGCACTTTTATTTACTATTTTAGTAAACTATATTTTATAAATGTCTATGCTGTTTTTATTACTTTTATTGCACGTCCATGAAAGCAAAATTGTCTACTATAAAATAAATTTACACTTAATCCCCCCAAAAAATTAATGTCATTGTTAAATGAATAAAATAAATTAAATTCGTTAGGAAAAAAACAAAAAATTATTCAGATAAATACAAACATAAAACGAAAATATGTAGTACATTCATTATGTAACACATCAACAAAGCTTCACATCTATAATTACCATTTATCAAAATGTAAACTACGGTGCCTCAGCTACCTACCTCTCATACCAATAATAAACTATTATAAAAAAATAGAAAATTACTATTACTATTTTATATTCAGTTACATTTTTAAATAGAAAATAATAACTATTGTATTCCACTGTTATTAAATAAGTCAATACTAATTTAACTCAATTAAAAAAGGCAAAATCTAATAATGGAAATTTATCTTATTCAACAAAGATAGAAATTATCAAAAATTAACATATCGGTACAATCAAACACCTAAAACCACATCCATATATTAAAGAAATCATACTCTTAACTCCATTCAAATAAACATCTACATATCAGAACGTATGTCTCCTCCTATTCTTCCTCAGTGTATTTCTTATGAACCTTTCAAAAACACATACAGTTTTTAAATAATGCTACTCTAATTCATAACCAAAACTTCTATTCATTTAGTTCAATTTTTGGCAGAGACTACAAAAACAAGAAATTTTGCAAACAAACAATAGCATACAACTGTGATGGTTTCTCAACTGTAGCATACAACTGTGAAATTTTGCAAACGAACAAAACGAACAATAGCATATAAATTGGGGTTGACAATTTATATTATTAGATTTTTAATACGTTGATAATAACAATCCAAACAAAATTATATAAATAATTTTTGCTCTAACTAAAAAGGCTTCTATCTCTTTTCTAAATAATTTTAAAATACATCACTAGCAATAAATTTTATAATAAGAACCATAATTTTTTTACAAAATAAGTAAAAAAAAAACAAATTTAGTGATAGCAAAAAAAACAAATTTAGTGATAGCAAAAAAAAACAAAAAAAATTAATGATGAAAGACAAAGAAAAAAAAAGTTTTGCTCAAATATTCTTATTTTCTTCGCCCAAGACTGATTAATATCTTTAGTCATGGAAAGGAAAAAATGGCGTAGTTCATATATGCAAGCCGCAATTGATTACTATATCTTCCTAAATAGTTTTCAAAGCATTCAAACGATGCGTTCCCAAACAAAAAACAAAAGAATAAAAAAACATTTTAAGTGGTAATGGCCACCACACCAATAATACATTGCCTCGAGAGAGAAAGACAGTTTCTGGTCAAACTCAATCATCTCTGAGAACAACAACACAAAAAGAGATTCATAACTAAAAACAACAAAGAACTCAGATTCTTTCTCCGATGATCCAATTCTTGTAATAACTTAAAAACACAACCAAAAAATAACAAAACAAAACAGAGTGGTTCCTCTATGAGATCGACATTTCTGTTATTGTTGTTATTTCGTCTCTTTGTCTCTGTTTCATGTGCTTATTTCACAGAGTTCGTTTACCCTAATCTCACAGCTTCTAACCTCAGATTCATCTCCAGCTCTAAGGGAGCTTTCCTCTTTTCTCGTAACTCAATCTACAAAGCCGGTTTATTCAGTCCCGGCGGCGATGATTCATCTTCTGATTTCTACTTTTCCGTCGTCCATGTCGATTCCGGTTCAACAATCTGGTCTTCAAATCGAGATTCTCCTGTTTCAAACTCTGGAACAATGAATCTAACGCCTCAAGGAATCTCTGTTATTGAAGATGGTAAAAGTCAAAAACCCGTTTGGTCAACGCCGGTTTTATCTTCTCCGGTTTACTCTCTTCGGTTAACCGACTCCGGGAATCTCCTTCTTCTTGATCACTTGAACGCTTCTCTATGGGAAAGCTTTCAATTTCCAACCGACTCGATCGTTCTCGGACAAAGACTCATGCTTGGAATGTCCTTGTCCGGATCTGTCTCAGAGTCCAATATCTCAACCGGAGATTATAAATTCTTGGTTAGTGAATCCGATGGTTTGATGCAGTGGAAAAGTCAGAATTATTGGAAGCTAAGGATGCATACAAGAGCTAACGTTGATTCTAATTTCCCTGTTGAATATCTAACGGTCACTTCTTCTGGATTAGCTCTTATGGGACGGAACGGGACGGTGGTGATCATCCGTGTGGCTTTACCACCGTCGTCTGATTTCCGAGTAGTAAAAATGGACTGGTCTGGTAAATTTATTGTTAGTAGATTCTCTGGTAAGAAAATGGTGATGGAGTTCTCTGGTCCTTTGGATTCTTGTCAGATTCCATTTGTTTGCGGGGAACTCGGGCTTTGTAGTACTTCGGAAAATCAGCCTTGTTCATGTCCTGATGAGTTTCGGTTGGATGCGGATGAAAGAGTATGTGTTCCGGTTAGCCAATCATGGAGTTTACCTGTTTCTTGTGAAGCAAGTAATATTTCGTACCTTGAACTCGGCCTTGGTGTGTCTTACTTCTCTACTCATTTCACAGATCCTGTGGAACATGGTCTTGAGTTACCGGCTTGTCATGATCTCTGTAATAAGAATTGTTCCTGTCTCGGTGTTTTCTATGAGAACACGTCTCGGTCTTGTTATTTGGTAAAGGACTCGTTTGGTTCTTTGTCATTAGTAAGGAACTCGCAAGATAATCATGATCTTAGAGGATATGTCAAGTTGTCTATCAAGAAACCAAACGCTCAATCTCCGGGAAACAACAATAACAGAGGATCTGGTTTTCCATTGATCGCGCTTGTGCTCTTACCTTGCTCTGGTTTCTTCCTTTTGATTACATTAGGGTTTCTCTGGTGGCGAAGATGTGCAGTGATGAGATATAGTAGCATCCGTGAGAAGCAAGTAAATAGACCCGGGTCTTTCGGATCAGGAGATCTAGGATCTTTCCATATCCCAGGTTTACCTCAGAAATTCGAATTCGAAGAGCTGGAACAAGCAACTGAGAATTTCAAGATGCTGATAGGATCAGGCGGATTCGGCGCAGTCTACAAAGGAACTCTCCCAGACGAAACACTGGTAGCCGTCAAGAAAATCACAAACCATGGGCTTCACGGTAGACAAGAGTTTTGCACAGAAATTGCGATAATTGGAAATATTCGACACACAAATCTAGTGAAACTCCGAGGCTTTTGTGCTCGTGGGAGGCAGTTACTCTTAGTCTACGAGTACATGAACCATGGTTCGTTAGAAAAGACTCTATTCAGCGGGAACGGTCCAGTTCTTGAGTGGCAAGAAAGGTTTGATATAGCGCTTGGGACGGCTCGTGGGCTAGCGTATCTCCACAGTGGATGCGACCAGAAGATCATACATTGCGATGTGAAGCCAGAGAACATCTTACTGCACGATCATTTCCAGCCGAAATTATCTGATTTCGGGTTATCAAAGCTTCTAAGCCAAGAAGAGTCGAGTTTGTTCACGACGATGAGAGGTACTCGAGGCTATTTAGCTCCCGAGTGGATAACGAACGCAGCCATCTCTGAGAAAGCTGACGTGTACAGCTATGGAATGGTGTTGTTAGAGCTAGTAAGTGGTCGGAAAAACTGCTCGTTCCGGTCTCGAAGCAACAGCGTAACAGAGGAGAATAATCAGAACAGTTCGTCAACGACGGCCACGAGTTCTGGTTTGGTGTATTTCCCATTGTACGCTTTGGATATGCATGAACAAGGGAGATATATGGAGTTGGCGGATCCGAGGCTAGAGGGTCGGGTGACAAACCAAGAAGTTGGGAATTTGGTTCGGATAGCTTTGTGTTGCGTTCATGAGGAGCCAACGTTGAGGCCGACGATGGCGGCGGTAGTGGGAATGTTTGAAGGAAGCATACCGTTGGGGAATCCGAGGATGGAGTCACTTAATTTCTTGAGGTTTTATGGGCTGAGGTTTGCCGAATCTTCCATGGTTGAAGGGCAAAATGGGGAGAGTGAAAATATGGGTTTTCACCGGCGAGAGAGCTCTAATAGTGGCTGCTCTAGGCACTCTGCCTCTTACGTGGCGTCTCAGGAAGTCTCCGGCCCACGATGAGATTGCCTTAAACGTGATTTTTCTTCTTCTTTTGTTTTATTTGTTTTTTTGTGGTTACTTTGTTAATAGGCCTTGTTTATATATATGATGATAATTATTGGATAATGTTGACATAGAAACTATGAACAAAAGTGTTTCTTCTTCTTTTTTTAGGCTTTTACCGTTTTATCGTAATTGTAGTGGAAGTTTTGGAACACTTATATCGTTACCGACGTTGGACCAATGACAACACAACAGGAGACAAAGAGTGCAATACGTAAATGGGATGGTCTTCCACATATAAATACATACCCACCTTTGGTAACTATTATAAACACAATTTAATATGCCTTCCCCTATATAGCTTTCAGACTTTTTATGCAATTCTCCGATCTCCAACTCAGGGTCTTTTAATACAATAATTTAGGGCCGGCTCTGGCTTTACCAAATATTTCATCTCCCACGAACTCAGAATAATACTAAATGAGTACATCCAAAGACACTAGCTCGAAGGAGACAACAAAGGCATTCATATCTGTCAACCTGCTACCATTTCATGTTAGGGTCTACTGAAATATGTCAGAGCCAGATTGAACCCTTTAAATGGATGTTCAGTAGTAATACGACATTCAATTGAAGGCCTTCGGAGCACAATATAACCCTTTAAACAAACAAATATCAATTTTGAAAGATTTATTTTGATTTCTACTATGCAAAATTTTTGGAAAGTTTATTTTGAAAGTTTTTGGAGCCCCATGCAAAACTAAAAGATAATTTTTTAAATCGTAAAATATATTTAAAATATAATATTTTAGTGATTAATATTATTAAAACCATGATAAATCTTCACTTTAATTTTTTTTATATATATTTTAGCAATTAAAAGTTTAATGTTAATTTTTAAAATCATAAATATAATATTTTAGTGATAAATACTGTAAAAATCATAATAATTTTTCACTCTTAAAGAAAATATAACAGTTATAAAATAATATTTTTAGCAATAATTTTATAGTTAAAGTTTTTTTGAATATAATTTTAATTATTTTATTTTTTCAATTACAATTAAAATCATTGAAAAAAATTATTTAATAATTTAACTACTATTTTGTTAAGTGGGACCCTTGAAAAGTTAGGGGTCCACATGCAAATGTTTCATGGCCATGGGGTCAGACGACTCTGTCTACTATCCACTCAGAATTACACATACAACAGTAATCAAATCTGTTTGTAACGAAGTTTCTCCCCCATTGCAACATGATGTAAGAATCAATACCAACATTGATTTGGAGATGATCAAGACAAGATGCGGTTCGAGTAGTGGTACGGACCAACAAGGAGCATACTTGACCATGGAGTCAATCCTTCAATTGGAGGAGCTGGGATTCAATTTCTACCATCAAACCAACTATTCTAAGGAGATTTATCAAGAGAAATCATTCATTATTCGAGCTGGTTTAGGAGATGGTCTTGGAAGCCTTAAACCAGACCCATTTAAGGAAACTATGAAGTACAGACCACCAACAGCTGAAGCCACGACTTGGGGAAATTCTCAAGGCATTAGAGAGTTTCTTTTTAGTCCAGAAATACGTCCATATTCATACCAACACCTTGAAGACCTAAAACAGCAAGTTGAACCTCCACTTGCCTTATTCGGATGCGTTCACACCCAACAACTGTTTTACCTTGAGCTGTGCGTTTTGGATACCTTCCTTGTGCATCAGAGGCTCCCAAGGACGCATCACTTCCTTCCCAAGTTGTCAAGATTCAAGCTGCAACACAACTTCCCATATTTGGCCTCAACTCACATTAAAACCTCCAACGGCTATATGCATTAAGTTTGATTGATTTGTTTCTTTCTTTAACTTTTTAGAACGTTAGGATAGTTTCATTTTGAGCCTATATAAGCTCATTTTCATCATCATTTGTATTCAGCCTTCTATGAATCATTTTCAATAAAAACTTTGTGTTTTGTTTCAAAGCGTGTAGCCTTTGAATCCTAGTCATTTCAAGTCTTTGGAGAGAGTCCTTAGTCTTCTGTGATTGTGTGTAGATTAGTTTACGAGATTCAAGCTAGTTTATTCATGTGTTGTTGCGGATTCAACAACAAAACCTCCATCTCCATCTCTACCATCGTTCCATCGCACCGAAGCCTTGAAACCGTGAAAAGAATTCCGAGGGTTTGTATCACAACATGAATGTGCTTCTCTATCAAATCAAAATAGTAAATAATATCTATCACATAATGCTCCACTTGAGTTTAAGATTCAAAGAATAGTGGAACCTTTCTCATCCACAATACCAGTACCAATGTACATGTTAAGAAACTAAAAAAAAAAAATGTACATGTTAAGAAGGTTCTAGAGAGTTCTAGAGGATGGACTTGATGGATGGAGTTGGCGCAGTCACGGGAAGAGAGTGCCAAGGGTTTAAGAGACATAAGGCAAAAAAAAAAAAATTTATATATTTTTTTGGTGATAAAATATATATTGTAACTAAAATTTAACATATTTTTAATAATAAATTAAATACATTTAACACTATTTTAATTTCTGAAGATAAATTTTGTACTATTTTCTTATAGTATAAAACATTTCTTAAGAAATAAATATATAATTATACTATTTTGTAATCTATTTTTAATCAAATATTTTTAGTCTATAAAAAATAGTAAAATTTAAGATAAATTTTTAAAATATTAGAAATAATTAATACTATTTTTAAGTATATGAAATAAAAATTTAAACTCAAAAACATCACACTAAAATACATTTTTCATATATAACTATACAAAAGAATTTTTTTAAAAATTGGAAGCCCTAAAATTTGTTTAATATTTGGAGGCATAAGGCGAATGCTTTTTTTCTACTCACATAGGCATGCCTCTGGTCACGAGCTGTCTGGGCGCGCCAAGGAGAGGTTCCAATATGGCGTGTTCTCCCCATATTGGTTGAAGGATGGCTCTACAACGGTTGTAGAGCTCCGAGATGTTCGGAATTTTTTTCCCCATATTGGCTGAACACGCCAAGTGTCTTTTTGATCTCATAGATTTTACATATGTTGGAAACGTTTTGGATATACAAGTTGAAGTGTGTCCCATAACCCTTTTGCCATGTCGACGAAAGAGTATGCAACATATATAGATGGAAGATTACAGGGATCCTTGGATTAAGGTAATCAAATATTGATCCTCCTGAAAACACTTCTTATACTCTTGGGCTACTTTGGTCGTCTCAGTCTCCCTATCTCGATAACTCCTGGTTTCTTGGCTTAGCCTACATGATCCAATCCTCCGGTGCCAAGATAGACTAGAAAAAAAACTAAAATTAAAAACTACGGAAACAAAAGGAGTTGCAAAATGCTTAGCCCCGAGAAACATGAAACCAGCTAGACGAATAAAAGTAGATCGAAACACGAAACCTAACACTGAATTTAATGAAGGAAGACCGACGATTTTGCCACAACTTTCAGTCCAACACGATTTATGAGAAAACGATTTTGCTCAAACTTTTCGTCCAACACGATTTATGTATTAAGATATATATATTTATACATTGCATCTTTTATCTTTTTAAAATTTTGGATTTTTTTTTATTTTTTAATATTGAGTGAGTGAAATATACTTATACCAAAGTTAAAATTACTTTCAAACTGTTTAAAATTTTGGACATAAACGATATATGTTGAAGAGATAAGGTTAGCTTGCAAAATTTTCCTTGTAAAATTTATAAGATGCTAAATGAGGAAACGAGAAAACAACCTCAAATTTGTCTGCTTCCTAACTTTAACAATGAATTAATTTAGACTGAAGATGGTACGTGATTTGGATATTCATATCATAATTTTTGTTCGTATTGAAAACAACAACAGAAAGTCAACGCATCATTCAGTTTGTTTTTATCAGTTTGTAATTGGAAATGGATCAGCGGCTTTCCATCATCTTGCGTCCTCCATTATTTTTGGTGAAATTTACCGACATTAAACCAAAATTTAAAGAATATCACTCATTTAACTCCTATTTTTTTTTAAAGTGTTATAATATATTTTTACGAAAACGTTCAGACCACCAAAAGGCTCTAACTTGAAAAGAAGCCCCAAGGTGCTTGTTGGGTGTATTGAAAGCTTGGACATAGGGCCAAGGACTGCCGCCGTAAAAAAAGAAGGAACATTTGTTGGAGACGTTAGTAACATAAACCTTGCCGAAAATTATTTTTGTTGATGTTGTTTCAAAGGCAAACAGGGTGACAAACTCCACTAACTGGTGGATTGATGACGGACCCAGAAAACTTTTTTGCTTGGTGCAAAAAAAACTAAAAATTGTTTTTGGTGGGAATTGAACTCATTCCCTCACAATTTAGGGGGTGCAGTTGCATCACCATCCACCAACGTGGGTCCGCCCATAGTTGATATTAATGCTACGAAATATGTATGCTCTGACTTGAATATGTTCTTAATATATGATCAAGGTTCTGGTAGAGTAAAGCTCTCTATAGGAAATGCTAGCACTGCTACAGTTGAAGGGAAAGGCAAAGTGGTCTTAATTAAAACTTACTTCTGGAAAGGAACATGCACTTACAAACGTGCTCCATGTCCTTGAGATTCGTAAGAATCTGATTTCGGGTTCTCTTCTTAGCAAGAAAGGCTTTAAGATTGTATTTGAATCTGATATAGTTGTATTTTTTAAAAAGGTAGGATATGTGTCGTAAAAGGCTATTTAAGCGGTGGTCTTTTCAACATGAATGTTGTATCAGTCGTTAATAAAAATGAGCCAATAGCTCTGCTTCTATTTACTTTGTTAACTCAAGCCATCTATGGCATGCAAGAATGGGATATGTCAATGATTGTTCTTTATTTAGAATGATGAATATAGGATTGTTACCAAAAAACACAATCTTAATAATATTAAAATAAGTAAATGCGAAATATCCCATTAAAAACCTCCAAGATGCCAAGCATTTCTACCTTAAACTTGCAAAGTTTTTAACTTCCACTTTAAACTTTCAAGGTGAAACTTTTATTAATTTAAACCTTCAAAGTGGCATTTCGGTTTGCATCGACACTTCAGATCACGTTAAAGTTAACTCCAGATCGTCTTGGTTGTCATCTAGCACATATATGACATGCTTATATGGTTAAATGCTCCATCAACAGAGTTAGTTTCGCCAATAAAGTTAACTTTTATGTGGTCTGAAGTGTTGGTATGAACCGAAATACCACTTTGAGGGTTTAAATTAGCAAAATTTTTACTTTAGAGGTTTAATATGGGAGTAAAAAACTTTAGAGGTTTAAAGTAGAAGTGGTTGCTACCTTAAAGATTTTTTATGGAATTATCCCAAAGTAAATGTGAAGTCTGCATAGATAAGAAAATAAAGATTCTTAGATCTGATCATGGTGGAGAGCACAAATCGAATGATTCTCAAATTTTTGTTCTACACATGGAGCTATTCATCAAACTACGACACCTTACACTCCAATGCAAAACAGAGTTGCCAAAAAGAAAAAGAAAACGCTTAAGAAAATGATGAATTCCATGTTAAACAATTATGGTGCACCACTTAGCTTATGGGGTGAAGTTGTTCTCAGAGTAAATTCAATTTTGAATAAAGTTCATCATAAAAAGAGTGATAAACCCCCATATGAATTGTAGAAAAATAGGAATCTTTCATATAAAAATATGAAAGTTTGGGGGTTGTCTAGCAATGGTTCATATGAAGTGTCCGAGGATGGTTTCAAGCTTAGGCTCTTCCCATTCTAACTTGGGGACAAGGCACACCAATGGGAAAGAATCTTCCTCAAGACTCTATAAATTCTTGGGATTAATGCAAAAGAGTGTTTCTTGCCAAGTTCTTCTCTACATCAAAGACAGCAAAGCTAAAGAATGCGATCTCAAGTTTTTCTCAAAAGGGAAATGAGAGTCTTTGTGAAAGTTGGGAGAGGTTTAAAGGATATGTATTACAATGTCCACACCATGGCTTCTCAAAGGAATCTTTATTGAGTACACCCTACCATGGAGTCTTGCCTATGTACCGGATGCTATTGGATACCGCTAGCAATGGAAACTTCTTGGGATAAAGCGCGGATGATGGAATGTTGTTAGTGGAGAATTTGGCTCAACGCGATGGTAACTACGGTGATGATTACGATCGCACATCGAGAGATATTATTGAAGTGAATGATCAAAACCGTAAGGAGCTTAAGGCATTGAATGAAAAGATCGACAAGTTCCTCCAAGCTAATCAAATACCAATCAACTATATGGGTGAAAGTGGTGGATTCCAAGGTTATCAAGATGTTGGGATTGAGGGTTATGTTGCATGACAAGAAGAGTTCAACTATATAGGCAATCAAGGCCAAGGTTACAACAAGAGATTCAACCCAAACTATAGGAATCAACCCAATTTCTCCTATAGGTACCCCAATGTTGAGAATCCCCAAGATCAAACCTACCCACCAATCAACCAACAAGGGTTTTCACCAAGGCCTCAATTCTCTATCCAAGGAAACTTGTCTATTCAAACGCCTCCTCAAAACAATGAGATGAATGCAACGTTGAAGAAAATCTTAGAGGGGCAAACTAAGGGTTAAAAGGATTTTGGTAAGAGGGTTATTGAGATGCACAACAAGATAGATGAGATGTATAATGATCTTGATGGGAAGATCAATAGCTTGAATTCTAATATGAAGACCATTGATCTCAAGGTAGCTCAAGCCTCTTCGATTTCAACAAATCCAAGTGGAGTATTACCAAGTAAATTCCAAGTTAATCCCAAGGATTTTTGCAATGCTATCCTCATAAGTAATGAGAGTGAACATGAAAGAGATGTAGAATGACTCTCTAGACTTTTCTATGATGTGAATGGTGAAGATTTTGTAGGTAAAAACCAAGCTAAAGTGGAAGTGAGCACTAGAAAAGAAGAAAAGGCTCCCATGGTGGAAAAGAAAAAACCACTAAGAGTTGAGATTTCTCTTTATGATCCTCTACTTCTATTTCCCGGGAGATTCTATACCAAAGCACAAAATAAAGTGCTTTCAAGCTTCAAGATAAGTATGAATGAGATTAGATTTCCATTTCCTTCTATCGATACCTTGTACCAAGTTTCTATCCACAAGATGTTCATTCAAGCTATCTTTGATAATCGGGTGAAGGTAGAGGAAGTAATGAGGTTATATGAACTACCAAGTAAATCATCACTTTCACTAAAGAGTATCCCAAAGCTTAAAGATCCCGGTACATTCCTCATTTCTTGCTCCCTTGAAGATTCAAAAGTTGATAATGCCTTGTGTGACTCCGAATCGAGTGTGAACATCATGTCCTTTGAAATGATAAAGAGTCTCAGTTGTAAACGGATGAATGAATAATCATCTTCGTCCACTTGGGTTGCTTAAAGACTATCCTCTTATGGTTGAAAATTGTTCAATCCCCATGGATTTTATGGTTGTGGAGAGACCGCAACCCAACAAGCTTCCTCTTATTCTCAAAACTCCATTTATCAACATAGCAGGAGCAAGCATCGACTTTCCAACTAAAAGAATAACTCTATCCATGTGAATCCAAGGACTGAAAAAAGATCTTAAATAGAAAAGTGCAACAACGCTCTAAAACTTAGAAAAGGAAATAGAATCTACAACATTGAAGGAGATGAACTTTGGTGGTCTTCTAGCTGTTTGGTTTTAATGGAGGAGCGTCAGTGACACAAATCTTTAGGATTTGATGGACGTTAAGGATCTCCTGAAATAAATGGAGGGTCGAGATTAAATGTCAAAGATGCACCCTTGGGAGAAAAGCTAAAAGCTTCGCCGGAAAAGGAAAGTTTCTTCTTTCTTGTCTTTTTGCAAGTGAACACAACTGCTCTTCGTTTGGTAGCTTCTAAACAATGTGTAGTCTTTATGTGTGTGATGAGAAACAGCAGAATGTCGTTCCCATGTTCATTAGGTGGCTCGCTTTAATTAAACTGGTCCGTTTGGCTGGTTTGGTGCAGAAGTGAATTGGTTAAACCAACTCCAAAGTTAGCTCGAAAATGGGGTGTTTCTCCTCGATCAAAGGTTTCTTTATATGGGTTTACTTGACAAATACAAGTACTCGAGACGGAACTAGATTCTCAAGTAGATTTGTCAGGAGTTAGTTTCTAGGGTTTTCTATTGATAGACCCCTTTAACCTAAACTTAGTGGGCTCTAATGGGCTTGGAACAAGTAGAAGGGGTTTGATTCCATAATTTAAAAATGGGCTAGGATGAGGGTGTGAAAATTCTCCCCCAACTTGAAAGGGAATCCGTCCCTGCATTCCCCCTTAAATACCCCCTTTTTGTAACAGGTCTCCAGCTCTGGCCTTCCAGTAACTTCTGGAGAAGAATGCTAATCTACCTCGGAGAGTGACGACTCTTTGGTGCCACTTTGATCCTTAACATTTTGGCACGCTCCCTCCCCCACTTGGGAAGAACCAAATCTCCTTGAGAATCTTACTAAGAGCTGCCCCTTTGAGTCCATAGCTTTTCACTTGATCGTCACTCATTGGGGTCTCACTCTAAAGTACCACTACCTTATCCCTTGACTTTGGTTTACATCCTAGCGATCATGTGTTCCTGAATTAGGGCCGGCCCTTTCTTTCCTCAGAGTCTGATTGCGTCATTTCTGCCCGCAGGTACCCTTGCACTCTTTCCTAACTTCTACAACTATTACAGGTTATATGATCCTATCTACCCGGTTACATCACCACCCATATTCCCGGCCTTGAATATCTTGTGCCTAAGCCCGATCCTTCACACAATCACCTTCTTTTCCTGAAAACCAACAGGCCGTAAGTAATCCGTATTTACTTATAAAAATTGGATGAAGGCACATGGAGTACATGAATAATTAACCCCAAAATCTTAGTCATTTTTGTACTTATCGGCAAGTTACAAGTCTGAGCACAGAGCCACGGTCACGTACTTACCTCGATCACGCAGATCAATCTAGGTGTTTGCCTTGTATTTCTTCAAACAACCGATCCCCACGCTCGACACCTATTTTTCTCCAACAATTACTATCGGGTTTGAAAACTCCTTAGAAATTCTTCTTGATTATGATATTCGGGAATTTCTGTGTATCCTTATGTGTTTTTTTCTGTGTCTAAAAATGTGTCTAAGGCGTTCTATTTATAGTTTTTTCGAAGAAAACAGTTATTGGAACCGAATTGCAGATTAAATGAATTCGAGTAACTGCCCAGCAGTTACTTGCTTGTACCCATTTAGTCATCCATCCTGTAATACCCCAACCGCCACTGTCCGTCCACGCTCTCTCGGCCCATGGGCACCACATGATCTTTCTCCGTGTTTTGGTCTCACTCACACGGTACCAAAAATACCGTTCCGATAGGTCACCCATCCTAGTACTACTTAGCTCAAGCACGCTTAACTCTGGAGTTCTCTCCGGACATGTGACGGAAAAGATAAGTGCACTTTGTGATATAGGTAGTTAAATCAAATCTCTTAAGTGCTCTTCATGCACCACCATATACCAGAAATCAGAATATTACAATCGCCCCCACTCACAAAGCGCAACATCCTCGTTGCGCACCAAGACCGTTACCCCCGATGGTCACTACAAGAAAGGTAACCGCAATCAGATGAATTTTTTGATGGATTTGTATCCGTCAGGAGTTTCCGACAGCTAACCGATGGATACCCGACAATTTTCTGAAAACATATATCCGTTGGAAATCCATTGGTAATTTCCGATGGATACTAAGAGACCCGTCGAAAATCCGTCAGAAATTAAGAACGTTGATGTTACGTTGTAGTAGCAGTTGTCGGAGCCGTTAGTTTTTAATGGATTTCCGACGGGTCTCTCAGTATCCATCAAAAATCCGTTGGAAAGTTGAAACGTTATTGTAGCCGTTGTCGGAGCCATTACTTTTTTATGGATTTCTGACCGAAATCTGACACCATGCTATTCTATATATTTGTTCCCATCATTCTCCATTCATTCACAATTACAAACTCTTTCTATAATACCTTTTTCCAAATTATCTTCTTCAAAATATTTTTTTTCAAATGTATTCTTCAAATAATTTTAGATCATGGATGGAGAAATGAGGAATCTGGAGTTAGACTTATTGAATGACGAGTATGCCCGAGCCATATGCAAATTCATGGAAGTGGCAGAAAATCAACCACGAACCAAAAGAAATGGTAAGTTGAAATGTCCATATTCACTTTGCTGGAATGCTCGTACTATTAAGGTAGAGTTAGTTTGGCATCACTTGTATGGAAATAGGTGTATACCGGGGTACAAGATTTGGTATTTACATGGAGAAATTCTTTTTGAGTATGGTAGTACTAGTGAACCATATATTACTGATAGTGTAGGAGAAGGAACGGAAGTAGATGTTGGTGTAGGAACAATTGAGATGGTGGATGATGCATTTAGGAAGAATATGCAATCAGCTCGTGTGATAGAGATAGGGTTAAAGAACCTAATTTAGAAGCTCACCGGTTTTTTGATATGTTAGATGCAGCGAAACAGCCATTATATAACGGTTGTAGAGAAGGTCATTCATCATTATCATCTGCTAGTAGAATGATGACTATCAAGATAGACTTCAATTTGGCAGAGGAATGTGTCGATGCGATAGCAGATTTTGTGAAAGATATTTTGCCCGAAGATAATCTTTCACCAGCATCATACTACGAGGTACAAAAACTTGTAGCTGGTCTTGGTTTGCCGTATCAGATGATAGATGTGTGCATCGACAACTGTATGATATATTGGAGAGAAAATGAAAACAGCAACAGATGTCGCTTTTGTCATAAATTGCGATATCAGGAAAATGGCAGCAGAGTTCCGATTCCATTTAAACGGATGTGGTATTTACCATTAACGGAAAGATTGAAAAGGTTATATAAATCTCAGCACACGGTAGAGCCAATGAGATGGCATACAGAGCATCGTCAAGATGGAGAGATTACACATCCTTCAGACGCAGAAGCGTGGAACCGTTGTATCCAAAGTTTACATCAAAGTGGAAAAAATGTGTACCTTGGACTATGTACAGATGGATTCAACCCATTTGGGAAGTATGGAAAACAGTACTCGTTGTGGCGCGTCATTGGTACACCGTATAATTTATCTCCATCTTTGTGCATGCGTAGAGAGTTTTTGTTCCTCTCCATTCTTATTCCCGGCCCCAAGCATCTGAAGAAATCTCTTGATATATTCCTCCAGCCGTTCATATATGAGTTACAAATGTTTTGGGATCATGGTGTGGAAGCGTATAATGTTTCTTGCCAGGAGAATTTTAAGATGTGTGCCGTTCTAATGTGGACGATTAGCGATTTCCCAGCATATGGTATGTTGTCTGGATGGACAACTCATGGAAGATTATCGTGCCCGTATTGCCAAGACAACATCGATGCATTCCAATTATAGCATGGAAGAAAAACGTGTTGGTTTGATTGTCATAGAAGGTTTCTACCGAGTGATCATTTGTATTGTCGGTCTAGGACATTGTTTATGAAGAATAAGAAAGTATTTGACGGTCCACCTCTTGAGATAGACTAGATTAGTTTATTGAAGTAGTTAAGAGATTTTGGTGCTGAGCGGACTCCTAACTGTGGGGGTAATGGACATGATCCTGTTGCCGGTGTCGGTGTATTTCATAATTGGCACAAAAAGAGTATTTTCTAGGATTTGCCTTATTGGAAAGACATCTATTGAGACACAATTTAGATGTTATGCACGTTGAGAAGAACTTCTTTGACAACATCATGAACACAGTGTTAAATGTCCAAGGGAAAACGAAAGACAACATGAAGTCTAGATTAAACTTTCTATTGTATTGCGCTCGAGATTTTCTTGAAGTTCTTCGTTATGGTAAATGTTCTTTTCCTGCGTATTGGTTGAGAGCTGATAAAAATGAAGCATTTTTTTTTTTGGATTCAGAATGATGTCAAATTGACGGATGGTTATGCATATAATCTACGGAATTGCATCGATCATGATGAAGGCAAATTTACTGTGATGCTGCGGCTCCTTCCATTTTTCTTTGCGTATCTTCTTCATAAAGATATCCACCAAGTAATTACAGGTATATAGATATTTTTAATCATTTAAGTTTTAACATGTATTATATATATCTTAATTTTTTAAATGTTTTATATGCAGCTGTTGGTGCTTTTTTCAGGATTTATGCACCAGAACACTTACAGTGGATGGTATTAAAAATTTAGAAGCTAATATACCAGTGATTATTTGCAATCTTGAGAAGATTTTTCCACCATCTTTCTTTGATGTTATGGAACATATTCAAATCCACCTTCCACAAGAAGCAGCACTAGGAGGTCCTGTTCAATACCGTTGGATGTATCCCTTTGAGTGGTACATGTTTCATCTGTAAAAGAAGGTTAAAAATTTAAGCAAAGTTGAGGGATCTATTGTTGCACAGAGCCTTAATGAAGAAGCCTCACACTTTGCTGAATATTATTTTTCTTCGGAAGTTCATACAAAGAGTAGATGTCCAAGTCGCCATGATGATCAAGGTGAGTGAGCGATTTACCCCATGTATGCCCCTGAGTTATTTTCCCAAGTTGGTCGAGCGAGTGAAAAAGGAAATAAGCACAAACTTTCACATCAGCAGTTTACACAATTGCATACGTATATTCTAACAAATTGTGAGGATATCACAGAATATGAAAGATAAAACATGTTTAATAATTTAAATGGTAAAATCATCCTAAATGTTTTGGTAACCTTAAATATGTGGTGTTTTTGCAGGATCTACATTGCATTAATACGTGGCTACTATCCGGAAAAATCAGAAGAAGAACTTCAAGTCCATAAGGAGATGGACTTTATGCTTTGGCTACAATTCTACGTAAGTGATTAATTAAGTACTGTTATTCATTTTATTTTTGAATAATTAATTAAAGAATATAATAATTTATAATTTTTTCTAAATTTATAGGTTTTTGAAGGAATTAAAAGTGGTCAGTCGTGTCCGGCATGGTTAGTGGAAAACGTGAATGGTCATAAATACCTCACAACTTCATACTCTAGGTATTGCACTAGGGGATATGCATTTCGGGTATATGATGAAGAAAGAACGAGGCCAACTTCAGATTACGATATTTCAACTCAATCTGGTGATTTAGTCTACTATGGCATTATGAGAGAAATACCCAGGAATGATGGATTTCAGATGCACTGTTTTTTTAGTGATTGGTATGATCCACGTCTTGGGAGTGGTGTTCTAGTGGACCAACTTGGTGTGACGTCTGTTCATTAACCATAGAGACTACATAAATATGACCCATTCATTCTAGTGTCGCAAGCAGACCAGGTTTGTTCACTTAACTTATATTATGTACTATTTATATCAATAATTTTATGTACGGTAATTAATTACAATTTTTTTTTAAGGTTTGCTACATCCGTTATCCTCGAGTTAAACGTCTGGCCGACCCATGGATCACAGTTACTATAGTTAACCCAAGAGGAAGAATTTATGTAGTACCTGAACACAATGTTTTGCAACCAATGAGTAGTGTTTCAATGGATCAGGTGGAGCATTATTTTGATGTCGATTTCATGGTTGATTTCACACAAATCGGGGATGATATAGTGCACTCAGACTCAGAGGAAGAACATGGTGAATTTTATGACGATTCAGACTCAACTCCGTCAGAAGGATCATCGTCTGGTTCAGACTAGTTCATGAACTATGGTTCATTTTGTCGTTAGACTTCCGATAGGGATGGCGGTTCCCGTGTGGCGAGCCATGACGTTCGAGTCGTAGTCAAAGTGAGGTTCTGGAAACTCAAGAACCCCCTAGAGCGGCTTCTCTCCTGATGCAAATGAGCGTCGAAGATTTTGTGTCACAACCAGGAAGAGAGCATCGCACTTTGCTGCATCCAGAATGTCAAGGCCGAGCGACTTGGTAATTTATTTTATTTTTTAATATTTTCTAATTCTTTTGAATAGTTTTTGTATTTTTCTAATATTTCATTTTTTGTAGGTTTGACAAATCCGGTAATAGAATCTCAAAGTCCATTAACCGGGTGATTAATGGGATGCTATAACGTCCGTACCCGATGTACTCATCCATGCCTATGGATGATCAAGAAATGTGGTTTCGACAATTTGCGGTAAAAATTTATTATTTATTAAATATAATTTTCACATTAAATATTTTATTTGTAATCTCATTTTTTTTTTGCAGCAAGAGTTCATATGGGAGCCGCAACTCACATCTATAGTTAGACGCGAGTTCGATAGGAAAGCTGCAACTATGTATTCTCGCAAGCTGAACGAGTGGAAGAACAAGTGGAATGCGAATGACATTCCAAGAGAGTTGCTTGTGAACCCGGACCTATGGTATGGGTTCATAGAGTATTGGAAGCAAGATAAGACCATCGCCGATGATGCAACCCATTCTACCAACCGCAGGAGCGACCGCAAAGGAAAAGGAATATTGACGCACAATTTGGGAGCAATTAGCAAGAAAACACAGTGCAAACAACTTGTAAGTTATTTCATTCACAATAATTATATTTGACTTTTAGTTTATATTTATTTATTATAGTTTCAAAAAGATGGTGTGGAACCATCGAACCTGAGTTTGCTCACCGATTTCCACACTAACAAGAAGACCGGTCTCATAGAAGATGGGGTTGCTCAGGAGATCGTCGACACCGTGAACTGGTTTGGTGAGGAGTTTCTCCAATCTCAGCCAACCGTTGATGGAACTCTTGTCTGTACAAAAGTTACAATCGACACATTGAACGAATTCGTGTATGAGGTTAGTCCTTTAAAACATTCTTTTTTACTCTCTTTTTTGAATTTTACTTGTTATTTACACAAACTTTACTTTTAATTTGTTCTGTAGGCTATTCCGAAGACCAAAGGTCGTCTTTTTGGTCTTCCACAAGATTCAGCATCTTCTTCGTCTTCACGATTCTCTGCAAGTTCGGATATTAGGGCGGAACTTGCAGAGAAAACTACAGACCTTGAGAGTTTGAAGACGAAGATTGGTACAATTGAAGATGCTCAGAGGACAGATCAGGAGCAAATGCAAGAGATGAGATGACAAATCACAAATGTGCATGAAATGAGAACACAATGGAAGAAATGCAAGCATTCATGGCTTGATGTCTGCCACCGCCGCCGCCGCCACAGTAGTTTTATAGATTTTAAATTTGTTTTTAATTTAAATTGATAACTTTTATTTTATTTTGTTTCAATATTGGATAATTTCAAATTTAATTTTAATTTCCAAAATCTATTTATTAAATTTTAATTTAATAAAAATTTTAATATATTTAATTATAAAATTAATTTAAAAAAAACAAAAAAATTGAAATCCGTTGGTACCATATCCATCGGTAATCCGTAGGATCGCTTCTTCGATGGCCACGGTTCCGATGGATTTTCGACGGTTTTACCGACCAACGTATCTGTTGGTAATCCGTCAGAAATATGACCTTCGGCAATCCGTCGGAACTTCGTCGAAAACTTTTCATTTCCGACGAGCTAGAACAAATGGTGTTTTCCGTCGAAAAAAGCATTTTCCGATGGATTTCCGACGGAAACCACCAATCTGTTCCCGGGTGTTTTCTTGTAGTGGGTGTGAGCCCACATGTCTCTATACTTATATGGGTTTGGCTCTGATACCAAATTCTAACGCCCTGACCGCCAATGTCTATGGCCCCCATGCCCTCTCTCGGCCCGTGAGCCCCACCCTCATCCGAGGGCTGGTGCAGTACTTTCGAGAGGCTCAAAGACTTGTTATGCTCCTTATGAATCACATAATCTTTCTCCATGTTTTAGCCTCACTCACACAGTACCGAAAATCACTTTCCGATAGGTCACCTATCCTAATACTACTCCAGCTCGAGCATGCGTAACTCTGGAGTTCTCTTTGGACATGTGACGGAAAAGATAAGTGCACTTTGGTGACATATATAGCCAAAATCAAATCTTTTAAGCGCTCTTCATGCACCACCATATACCAGAAATCGGGATGTTACACATCCCAACTGCCTTGTATGCTTGGCATGTGCATCTCGACCAACCACCTACTCGACCAACCATCTTCTCTCAGCGGCCAATCTTTTTTTACTCTCTCTCTCTCTCTCTCTCTTTAGCAGCTGCTCTGTCTCTCTCTGCATCTCTCTAGGTTTAGGGTTTGGGGTGGCTAATGAGGTTGCAACTCTAATGAGCATTTAAACACCTCTCCCTATTCTATCCTAAATGGGCTTAATGGGTTGGGGATTGGGAAAAGGGTTTTGTTTCCACAAATTTTTAAATGCACTATGATGAGGATGTTACAAATCCAGTGCTTGTCTTTAGTACCTCTGAAATTTATATCCAACATAAGGATATCATATATATTTATCAGGAATATCATAAAAATAAGTTATGATAGTAGCTTCACTTCTCAACTTAAACCTCTACGGATTTTTACTCATACAACTAGTGTCATAAACACGGCCTAGTCGCCCAAAATTGAAGATTTATTTTGAGTTAACACTTATTTCAAATCGAACTATTTGTCAAAAAAGTAAAAAAAAAACATTTAAAGTAGATTTCACTTCAAATCAAGAAGAGATGATCTATGCTATCACTTTGTGAAACATGCATGACCGAGTCAAAAACCAATTTCATATGTTTTTTTGTCCCAGTTATAAGTCTATAAGAGTCCATAACAGGTCCAAAACAATCTCTAATTGATTAAGACACAACGAGATTGGAAACTTTACCCAGTAGATTCCAATTGGTGCCAAGCTCTGATTGATGAGTGCTTAGCAACGTTGGATTCGTGTGACCAAGTAGTTTCTAAAGAGGTATATATCAAACCCTAACTAAACTATAGATGAATTGAAACATATCTAAAAACTCACAAAAATCCTGAATTGGCAAAAAAATCGGCTTCTAGACCTTTGAGGGTTTAAAACTCATATATATACATCATACTAGGGTTGAGAATCGAATCTTTGAGTTGTCGAAACCAATCCCAACAATTTTGGAAGGAACAAACTCGATTTTTATCATTTTTTCATTTTTATACAATAGTCCAAAATTCTCATATATTTAAACCTTTTATTTCTAACTTTTCGATTGATCAAAATCCCTCTGCATGGAAGAGAGATTCAACACTTTTAAATTTATCAATTTAACCTAAAAATTTCTTTATTTATTCATTTAATTTTGGGTGCTATGGTGCACTACTCCGTGAGACTTGAAAGAGTTGTTGATGTCCCAAAAAATCACCACAAGAACTTTCTCTATGTTTTGTCCTCACTAGAACAGTACCAGGAATGACTTCGGTCACCCATCATTAAATTTCTCCAGTTCATGCATGATTAACTTTGGATTTCTGTCACTATGAGTTATGCAAAATATAAATGCACTAATTCGAAAACCTATGACAAGAACATAGTGATCAACAGATCATCGACTTCTAGTATCAAATTTTTGTAAACTTAAAAGTCTACACAAAGATAAAGACACCGATCTATTTCTCAAAACCTATTACAAGATCATAGTATCATCATCAACTTCTGAAAATAGTTTTCTTTTCTTGTTTTGCAAAAACCATAAATATCCTAAAACCTGTAAAAGTCTCCTGAAAATTCTCAACCAACAAAAGAAAAACATAAAACATTACTCCTAAGAAGATCTCATCTTTCTCACTTTCTCCAACAAATTTACTGTTTCACCTTCAAGTTTCACTTTCACTTCTTCAGTCATTCTTCCTTCACAATCATCAAGTAACATTCTCATCTCCTCAAGCTTTTTCTTCACATACTCCATCTCCATTGTCGTCTCTGCAACTTCAGAGTCAGCTTCAGCTTTCTTCTCCTCTGTTCTCTCATTAGGATACTTGAGTCTGAATTTAACGGTCAAATTAGAAGCAAACGGACATTTCTCTCGTGAGGATTCAAAGGCTTTTTCTCCATCAGCTACAGCTAAGAAGGCGACACGACCGCTAAAGTTGTTGTATAACATATCAGTTCTCCCTTTGTCCAAAGCTCCAAACTTTTCGTATATTTCAATCAGATCTTCCTTTTTAGGCAAACTTGAACCAGGACCAAATGTGACAAATAGCTCAGCTCCTGAAAACTCCTCCTCAGTTTCTCTCTTTTTCTCATCCAATTTCTGCTTCTTAGACTTTCGTTCTCTTTTCTTCTTCTTCTCCGGTTTCTCAGTCTCATCCCGAGTTTCTTCTTCCTCATGTTTAGGCTTTCCCTCTCTTTGCTGCTTCTTCTTCTTCTTCTCAGGTTTCTCAGTGTCATTCCGAGTTTCTTCTTCCTCATGTTTAGGCTTCTTACGTTTTCTCTCTTTCTTAGTTGACTCACTAGACTCTTTCCGGGTTTCTTCTTGTTCACCCACTTGCTTCTTTGACTCAGGCTTCTTACGTTTCCGCTCTTTCTTTGTTGACTCACTCAACTCTTTTGAGGCTTCTTCTTCTTGTTCCCCATGCTTCTTTGATTTAGACTTCTTCAGTTTTCGCTCTTTCCTTGTTGTCCGATGCTTGTCTGTCTCATTCTCTTCTTTTCCAATTTCCTCTACCTCCTCTTCTGCTTGCTGCTTTGCTTTAAGCTTCCTATCTTTTCTCTCTTTCCCCTTAGTCTCAGGTTTGCCTGTCTCATTTAGTTCTTCCTTTTCTTTATCTGAATTCTCATAACTCCCTAAAAACTTGTTATTGGCTCCATCATGATATGTGAAGCTTCTATAGATGGTCATGAATTCTCTTACCATGTCTCTTGAGCTACTGTCTTTTGGATATTGTGTACCAAGAGCTGCGACGCGAATCAGATCTCGTAATTCCATTGGTGTAGCTCCCAATCTCAGAAAATCGACAGCATTACTCAGTTCCTCTGATGGTTCTTGATGACCTAGACCATTATCCAATGATGGTTCACAAGGTTTATCCAACTTTTCCTCTTCCACTGCTACGACTTGGCTATCACTAGCATCGGTCATTTGCTCTTCTACTTGGTTCTGACTTGAAACTTTTGAAGATTCAGATTCGACTTTGCTCTTTTTTCTCACTTTCCTTGAAAAATCTGATAAGTACTCAGGAGACAGATACTTGCTCTTCTTCCTCTCTCTCTTTGATGTTTGTGTGGCGATCTCGCCATTTCCAGCACTCCTTACAGCGATGACTTCTCGATAGGTCCCCCATCATTAAATTTCTCCAGTTCATGCATGGTTAACTTTGGAGTTCTGTCACGATGAGTTATGCAAAATATAAGTGCACTTTGGAGACATAGGTAGCCAAATAAATTTTGATGTGTTGAAAGTTTTAAACCTTAAACATCAAACTACCACAAGTGCATCGTATGTCAATGAACGATTTAAAGATCTAATCCACGAGACGACTAAACCGATAAGAAATCAGATGTTTTTCTTCTTGAAGGTGGAGAATAAGCCTTTTCTTTAAAACATTCTCCCTTCTAGAGAATATTATGCTGGACAGCAAGATACTTGTCTTTTCATGAAGGTTACAACTCATTGGGTCGGTGATTCATAGTTTGATGAACTTTTGGATTTCAGCATTTCGACTACCAAAGACATGCCTCAACGAAATTGATAAGTTATGTTCTGCTTTTCTTTGGTCAGGTCTAGATTTAAATGCAAAGAAAGCAAAAATATCGTGGATAGATGTTTGTAAACCTAAGGAGGAGAGTGACTTGGGTTTTAGACCATCGATGGAAGCAAATAAAGTTTGTTTTTGGAAGAAGATTTGGAGAACACTATCTGAGAACTCTTCGCTTTGGATGAAATGGATAAAAATTTGTTTAATTCGAAAGGGCTCGTTCTGGACTGTGAGAGAATCCACATATTTGAGATCATAAATGTGGAGGTAGCTGCCCAAATACACAGAACTTGCAAAAACTTTTGTCAAGATGGAGGTTGGTAATGTGATAACACTATTTTGTTACTGACTTCTAGAGTCGTTTTATTAACAAATCTTGAGTCTTTTCAATAAGAACAAGACGATTTTTAGTACTTTTATGTGTTTATACGTTTGTACACTAGCTGAAGTCAAAAGGAAGGTTCTAGAGTGTGATGTAGACCTCGGATTCCACCAAGAAAAATACACGGATTCAAAGACTCAAAGCTAAGAGAGAATCGATTGAAAACGACGAAGTAACTAGGGTGTGATTGATTCCACCATCACGGGGCTAGACACAGGGATTCAAGGCTATTGCTCACAAGAATCCAAGCCTCTACACGAATTAAGGAGTTTGATTCCACAAAAAAAAACTTAAACTCGCAAACAATTGAAACAAAGACAAGAGTTTTTGAAACAAAAGCACAAACTGAATTCTTATTATCTTAAAGCGTGAGTTGAAAGTACAGAGATGAAAGAGCTTATATAAGCTCGAGGATACAGATCTCTAACTGTCAAACAAGCTAAACCTGGAAACAAATCAACATAAATAAATGATAGAGCCGTTTGAGACTTCTAGCCATTTGGCTTGTGAAGAGAAGTCACAAGAAAGATGAGGTCTGAAACGGTGTTTCCTTCTTTAGGGTTCAATGGATGGTCAAGATGCTCTGGATGATATTTGAAACCATAAACGCGTTCCTGATAGAAACATCAAGTGTGTTGATTAAGAAAAGAAAAGTTTCTCCTTCCTTTGGTCTTTGGCGCATATCTGAAGTGGTTGTTGTTTTTGCAGCGAAAACATGGCATAGAGTCTTCATGTGGACGAATAGAAACAGCAAGGAGTTATCCATAAATCGATCAGGTGGTTTACTTGACTTGAACCGACCGATTACCGAAGAAATAGGCACTCGTGTTCCAATTCCTAAACCAGCTCGTTTACCAACTCGTTTTCGTCAATCATAACTTTCCTTATATGCACTTTTCGAGTGTTTCTTCAATCCTGGACTGAATACATGAGCAGGATGTGATTTAGGCAGCAATTCCTCTCGATTCTCGGCATTGTCTACCTTTCCTCGGTTTTCTTCCAAATAAGCTCGGTCTTCATGGGATTTTCTTTGATGGAAGTATCCAAAATACATGACTTGCGAATGAATATTGAATATGGCGCCTTTTGCACGAGTAGATTGAGAGTTGGTCAAAGTTGCTCCTTGTTTCTCATCTCCGAAACGGTAAGCATAGTCTCTGGCTCAGTTTGCTCGAATTTTCTTGATTCCACCTAGTTATATTAGATTCTTAGGGTAGATTTGCTAGAAAATAATCAGCCCTATGCCCTGTGCTCGATCAGGAATCCATTTGAGGCACGATTTCTCCAAGTTGCTCGGTGTGGATGCTTGGTAATGACAGCTCCAAGTCTGGCTTGGTCCGGATGGTTACATCATACCCTCGTTCTTCAAGTAGTTTTGTCCTCAAAACTTCCACATGCACCAAGAGAATGCAAGTTAATACTCATCTGTTTTTGTGAGTTTAGAGCCTTACCATGGTATTGTTTTGGCTCCGGTTTTCTTGGTGCTTTTAAATGGCATGGCTTGAGTTAGCATGGAGTGGTGTACTCCTCTAGCAGTATGTAACTCTAGTGTGGGAGTATAACTCCTCATGAGTGTCTCCGCGTGTGGGGGTAGCTTCGTTTTTATCCTCTGCTCTAAAACCTAAAAATGGATCCTTTGGCAAAGGCAAGTGAATCATATCCGGTTCTCATCCTCCCTAGGACGGTTCCTAACTTCAGAGGGTATCTAAGCCTCCTCTTCTCAGCTGCTTCATGATCCCACCATGCTAAAGCATGATCAGTGAGGCTGGAAATGTCTAGAGCGATCTTCTTCAGCTTCGTGTATGCATAGTACTCAAACAGATGCTCCATGCGCTTCTCCCACTCCAAGTATGTAGCTGGATCAACCTTTCCTGCAAAAGTTGGGGCTATTAGTTTAACTTCAGGTGGATAAGACAAACTTCAGAAAGGTAGTATATCTTCTTTATAGTCTTTCTAATATATTCTTTACAATTTCTAACTTTCTGTTTTTCAATTATTTCAAAGTTTGAGAGTCAAATGAACTAGCAACATTGAACTTCAATCTCCTTTTGATGCTTCTTCTCCGATCTAGTACTCTCTTTGATTTGGTTGTTTTGAATTATTAGTTTGGTTTTGACTTTTGATGACAAGAATGTTGGATGTTGGTATTGTTTGGTTTAAGAAAATGTTTGAGTTTCTGGTAAACTTCATTAAAAGTTTTAGAACAAGAAGTCTGATTTTAAACTTTTTATGTCAAATTTGGTTCAGCTTCGTTTCATGCTTCAATTCTGTTTTTATGGAAACTTTGGTACTTTCGGGTACTTTTGGATACTTTGGTTACTTACAGATACAAAATACAGGTACTGAATCATATCTGAAATATTTTCAGGTTTCCATTATTAACTCAGAACCGACCCGAACCGAACAAGTATCGAACCGAATCCGAACCGAAGTTTTAAAATACCCGAATGGGATTTATAGGCATAAACCCGAAGAACCGAAACCAAAAATCCAAATGCCCAGGGCTAATACTGTCATATATAAGAATTGTTTTATGATATATAAGGACATTCACCTATATGATATATTTTGAGTAAATGTGTAATTAAAGAATTATTTTGTGTCAACATATTTATGCTAAACGAATTAAACTCACTCTCTTTATCTCTCCCATTTCCCCATTTCTGTCTAGACAACAACAAATCTAGAAGCTCCTTGTCCGAATTTGTTCCGTTTCTAAAATGAGATTGTCGAATTAGATAACCTCTCTTCCCCAAACGATCTATAGAATCTTCCCTGGTTTTATCAGGATCTCTCTCTCACCGTGTAATGATTCTTGTTCCTATAAATATCTTTTGTTTTTATCTCATTTAATGATATGGGTTTTGGATCTTGTTGATTGTTATTGCTTCAATTTGGTGTCTCTCTCAATTTGGTTGAGCTGATTGTGAATTCTTTATGATTTTTATCAATGCGAGGGTTTCAACTTTTAAACTGTTCATTACTCGTATGATCAACTTTGTTTCTCGATTTTTTAGTTTTTGTTTCCTAAAAAGTTCATCATGTTCCATGGTTAAACATTAAATTGTTGATACTCGATGGTTAAAGTTTTAATTTTTAATTGAAAATCTCATTTTTAATTCTTGATTCCTATATATTCCTGATGCTCCATGGCTAAACATATAAATTATTGATACTCAATGGTTAAAGTTTTAATTTTTAATTGAAAATCATTCTGATTTTTGTCTTCTTGATCATGTTCTCCTATGATGTTCACTCATTTGCCATGTATATTCTTTACTTTTTCTTTGTTGAATGTGAAAAAGTTACTTTTATGGTTCCATATAAGTGCATAACCAGTTATTTATCATTTGATTACAGGTAGTTTGTATCGAGTATGTCGCAGTCTTGCTAAGGAAACAAATCAAACAACATAATGGAGGAAGAAAATGTTGCCCCTTCCCGAGAATCACCAAGCGAGAATCAGTTGGTGGTTTATGAATCCAAGGAAAATGATAATGAAGAAGAACTTCAACCTATTCAATCTCAACCTCCTTCATCCAAAGTACAATGCCCTTCCATTGGAGCTTTTACGGTTCAATGTGCAAATTGCTTTAAATGGAGGCTAATGCCTTCAATGCAGAAGTACGAAGAGATAAGGGAAAACCTTCTAGAAAACCCGTTTTTCTGCGTAACAGCTTGTGAGTGGAAGCCAAATGTTTCTTGTGATGTTCCTGCAGATATTTATCAAGATGGAACTCGTCTTTGGGCTATTGATAAACCGAATATCTCTCGTCCACCTACTGGTTGGCAACGTTTACTAAGGATTAGAGGTGAAGGAGGTACCAGATTTGCCGATGTGTACGTTCCTTTGGCTTCTTTACTGTGCCCTCTTTTATGTCACATTATTATTTGCTCTTATAGCCGTAGTATCAGCTTTCTTTATAATTCTGTGTTTCCTTGGTCTTTTCAGCTATTATGTTACTCCGTCGGGAAAAAAGCTTCGATCAACTGTGGAGGTCCAAAAGTTAGTCTTTCTAGCACTCCATTTCCTTATACCTTTGACCACACAACATGTAGTTTTCACCAACAAGTTGATTGATATGCACTCTCTATTTCCTGATTTAGGATAATATTTAGGAGTTCAATAGAGTGCTTTGCTTTTATGTCGAATTATATCTAAGGATGAGGTCTTAGTGTATCACTGTCTTACCATTTTAGCTAACCAATAGGAAGAATGAGGAGGAACATATCGTATTGGAACCTCAAGTGTTGTCCTGTGGTGATATCTAGAGTTAGACAGTTAGTTAAAATACCATCCTTAGTTTCATAATTCATCCCTGAAGCATATGAGATCAATGGTAGAAGAGCTTAGTGATTACCAAATTTGTTTTCAGTAACATATAGACGGCTTCTTTACACTCTTATAAACCTCATTGCTGGCTTGCAGGTACTTGAACGACAACCTCAAATACATAAGTGAAGGGGTGAAGCTTTCTCAATTCTCGTTCCAAATCCCGAAACCCCTACAGGATGACTATGTGAGGAAGCGCCCAGCTCGACTAATGGAATCAACTGATAATACAAACACTCATGTAGCTAAAGAAGGTATGTTACTTCATTTCCCACCTTACTTCTTCTATATCAAATGCTGGCTAAAATTTGTTGAGTTTTTATTAGGGACGTATCCGAAAACGACATTCTTGGCTAAATATTATTACGAATCACTTAAAAACTATTTGTCACAACTACTATTTTCCGTACATGGAGTTACGGGTTATCATTTGTATTGCTTAATGTGTTCTTAAACCGTGACATGGTGTCTTAGGGAACTTATCAACAAGAAAATCCCTTTGTTTCATTGCGTATGAATATCAATTTCCATCAAATCCAGCCTTTAGAATTTCCTAACATTTGGGTCATCTTGTTTTCTTCAGCTAATCCACTAAAATGGATATCTCCAGATGGTGCTCATACAGCATTGCAGCTAGGTAATCCAACAACCGTGTCTGGACTTGACAATTCACATGATCGAACATCGAAAAGGAAAAAAACACCAAAGCTATCGACTTTTGGCTTAAATGATGATCTTGCTACTAGACATGACTGAAGAACTATCTTCTGATAGTTTTTGATCTTCTAGGGTATATAACCCATCTTCTTTCTTCGTTGGAAAATAGAGAATATATTCGTTTTTTGGGTTGAGTATAACGAAGAAACTGAGGACATGTGGTTGGCTCGTTTTGTGTGTATCATCTCTTATCTTATTTTGCTGTGTAAGCTATTTAGCCTATTTTATAGGCACTTCTATGGAAAAATGGGTCGTTTTGTATTTTTTTTTTGTTTTTAAATTACTAAATTTCCATGGAACTTGAAGTTAATGTTTTTTAAACTGAAGTTTTGCTTTCACCTTTTCAAAATGGCCTTTGTACAAGTTCTTCAAAAGCTCAGGTTTGAGCTCTGACAAATTTGTCATTTCCAAATTATCATGGCTTAGACCCCTCAATTTTTCTAAAACCCTGCCAACAACAACAAAACAAAATACATAGGAATGAGCCACTTGAGACCTAATCACAAAAAGCATCGAGATTTGACCTGAGATTAAATACTTGCCAAAAAAAAAACAAACAAAACCTGTCTTAGCAACAAATTTTGTTGTTTGAGATTTTCTTAATGTGGCAAAGGCTGTAGAAGACAACCCTCATTTTGATTGTATGAGAACATTTTGGTGCAGAATTGGATCAATTCCATTAACTTTCACACAAGTAGTAATTGTTTCTTGAGTTCACTAGGGGATAGAGTCCTTTCAAAGATCAGCCTCAGATCTAGTGCTGCGTTCATGTATCTCATCACTTGGACAAGCCACTCTGGTGTCACTCTAGCTACCATGCGTGGGAAAGAAGCAATCTTTGCTTTCTTGAATCCACATTTACCCTCTGCAGCACGTCTATTGCAGCTGTCTCAGAATCAGTTGGGATATTGTTAAGATCGATAAGTGATGAAGAAGACGTAGAAGCTCCATGCTTTTGTTGTGTGAATCTTCTTCTATGGGCAATATTGAAGAGTCTCTTCTTGTCGTTGTCGTCTTCTTCATAAACAATCTTGGATTTTCCTGTAACACCCCGATTCCGTAAATTTGGATTACGGTGTCAAGGCCTATTAAAAGTCTATTAAGACCAAACTCTAAAATAAAAAGAAGACAGATTCAACCGGTTATAACCGAAAAGAAGAGAGAAAAGAGAGAAAAGAGAAAGAGAGAATGAAGAAGAAGAAGACAGATTCAACCGGTTATGGGAGAAAGAGATAACGGAGGATCAAACGGATTACTTTACGTGAACTTCATGGATAGATGCAAGACATCAAGAGCTATCTACAGCAGCAAGCGGATCCCAATTTGGTGCTCGGGTCAGAAAGTTATGGCGATTCTACTGAGGCGGATCTTTGAAGATCGGATTTTACCGCCGCCCAACTTTAAGAGCAGCTTCCCAGTGAACCGTATGGAGTTAGAAAACGTTACATATATCCTTTCTTGCCAATCCAGATTCCGATGTAAACTCCGGCCTGACGGCGGTTGAGACCTAGTTCTCGAAACCTAGTTCCACAAACCCTAACTCAGATCCGAGAGAAAGAAGATTGAGAAAAGGAAATTCCAGAATGGGAGATTCAGAAAGGAAAAGTCCACATATGGAAGTTCAAGAAAGGAAGGTTCAACAATGAAAAGGAAAGTTTCCCGAAAAGAAAATTTCTTGAAAAGGAAAGTTTCCCAAAAAGAAAATTTCCTGAAAAGGAAAGTTTTCCGAAAAAAGCTTCTCGAAGAGAAAAACATGAGTTGTCGCGGTCATCAAGTGGCTAAGGTGAGGGCTAACCACGGAATCTATTACTTGCATTAACTCTCCCATTGATAGTTTAGTACCAGAACGTGTATTGTCTCTTTGGTCGAGTTTGTGTCTTTCATGTTAAACCGGACGTAGCTGATTTAGATGATTTCTCATATTGATCAATTTGAATGTTGAATGTGTTTAGTGTTGTGATATATATAATATATGTATTAGGGGACTTGGGCGGGATACACAATGGGACTGCGATATGCCCAGTCGTAACCCTAAGATCAATAAAGCGTCCACCGGACAATGTGATTGGGTACTATACTCTACAGAGGGTGGGCGATCACTTAACTCGCATATGACCGTTGTTTGAATTTTTTGGGTGCTTTAAGTGTCGTGTTTGCTACATGTTTAGGTCTAAACTTTTGTGGTTGTGGTGTTAAGTCGGTTTGACTTGCGTGTTGCCCCTAACATCCCATACCTTGCTGAGTAACTCTCCTGTTACCATCCCCTTTTCTTTGTTCCATTTTCCTCAGGTTAGCATTGCGGTTTGAAGTTTTTTCGTTGGTAAACTTTTGAAGAAACCATTTTTTGTGGGACCAAGAACTAACATGCAATCTTGGCCTGTGTGGCGGGACAAGTGTTATATTTCCTTTCTTTGCATGTTAGTCGTCGGGGCCGATTGGTTAGACAACTTTAAATGTTGTAAGGACTGTTAATGTATTTTAAAGTTCTAACAGTTTTTGTTTCACCAAGCACACTTTTAGGACTGATAGTTGTTTGAAAGTTTCTAGAGTCATGTTTCTAAAGTCACCTTCATTTTGTTTGTTTTTTTTTTTAAGTCACAAAAACCTGACTTTAGAATGGCTGTAAAAAATAATAATAAATTAAAATTTTCTTTTCTCCCCCTTAGTAATTGAAAATTCTCTACAAACTTATATATATCTTATAACATCAATTTTATAATTAATTAATCATCTTTTCCCCTAATTTCTTTAATGTTCTTTTTTAATAAAAATTTTGGTGTTCTTTTCATTTCTTAATTTTTAATTAACTTTATTAAAAGATAATTTAAATATTTAAAATAAGAGTTTGTTCACAATCAAGAAGGATTCAAAACAAAAAAATCATATGATAATCAAATGTTAATTTTAGAATTTAACCAAAAATCAGGATACCAATTCAACAACATCTTGATTACAAAATATATTATGCATATAAAACTAAAAATTTAAGAAAGCTTTCACAAATCATGTTTAGTTTTTTAATTTTAACGTCAACATGGAACAATTTAAAATATAATTTATTTGTGAGTTTATATTATTATTTCGATTTTACATATGATATAATAAAATTTATTTATCTGACAGTTTCTATAGTTTTATTACCAATCACACTTTTAAAAATATTTAAAATCACAGTTTGTACAGTTTTTGTTACCAATCAGACTATTATAAAGCAATAACTTCTACAACCAAAAGCCTATAACAAAAGCCTAAAGTAACAGTCTTAACCAATCGGCCCCTTCATCATTCATGGAAGGTGAGGGTTCTGTTAATGTATGGAGATTCAACCACTTATGATTATACACCATAGGCTTATAACAACGATGATTTTGTGATTCTGCTTCTGTAACAAAATCAGTGGGGGTCTGATCGATAAGTGATGATGAAGACGTAGAAGCTCCATTAATATTTTCACGATTAAGTACTCGGAATCTTCTCTTTATGGCAGCCTCGAAAAGATCATCGAAATTAGCATTACTCATAGTGAATTTTGATCGAGAACCAAAAATCCAAAGCTCTGAGAATGAAAGCTTGAGGATTAAGGAATTTAGATAGTCATAGAGAGAGAGAAACTAAGCAAGAAAGATAATGCCTAATCTTACCTTACATATGACTTGAATCAAATTTAGGGTTTTGTTTCCTTTTTCTACTTGGATTCAGGTGCTTTAATTAGTGTGATTAGAAAATAATTAGTGTGATTGGTAACTAATTAATACCATTTATCTAGTTTTTCGGTAATATGGATACAATTAGACTATCAACAATGATTTATTTATGAGTTTAAGTTATTATTTTTAACATTCCACATCATTTTTTTTTATCTAATAATTCAATACATAGTTAGTGCAGTAGGGGTCCTAAGAAAGGTTATCACTAATTAAAAAACAAAAGTATTAAAAAATAGGAAAGAGAAGTGAGACTCGATTCTCATTTGAGAACTTTTGAAAGATCATGTAGAGACTTATTTGACACATGTATCGATGTAATTCTTTTTTTTAATCTAAAACTTAAATAAGTAATTAAATTATCTAAAATAATTAAAATAATATATGTGAGAAACTATAAAAGTTCTATGCAATGAGGATGCTCTTATATTTACTCTATACTATGTCTTGTTTAGTAAATTCAACCACTTTTATTTAATATTTTTATTTTTTTATATAATTTTATTTTTGTGATTAAATATTAATAGTAACTATCGATTAAAACTAAACTAAAATAGTTAAATTTTAATAATTTATTTAAATAATTTTTGTTTTATTCCTAATTTAATACTAGGATCGGACCCACACATAGTGCAGAATTATATTTGTAAAATGAACTTATTTGATATTTAAATTTAAGATATAATTTAGTTGTAACATATACATTTTCTAAATTAATCATAACATTTCTAGCAGTTTGATTAAGAGTATTAAATCGGATTTGGATTCGGTATTAGTTTTGATTATTTTAGTATATATAACCTTTGCATATCTATTTTGGAACGGAAAACTGTCTCGTCTAGTATCCATCCAAAATCTTCTGTCCCGTAACCGTTTTTTTTAAATAATTATCCGTTGGGTAATATTAACCCAAAAAAATTACATGTTTTACAATATTTATTAGGGTTTTTTTGTTCAATATGCCCTTAAAAGGTAACAGACTTTCAAATATACCCTTTTGAAAACACCATAATGGAAACTATCCTTTTGTGCTTGTTGAAAGAGGAGACTAACCCCAAATGAGAGATGGTGAAAATTTAAGCGGAAACTAAAAAATAAGTAGAAAAGAAATGAAAAACTAAAATTGTCTCCAGACTGTAAAGAAAATCGCACCACTTGCATGGCTGTTTTAATGTTATCAAATTTTCTGAGTTTAAGAATTAGCACCACTTGTTCTTCATTTCTTCTATGCTTTTTTTTTTGGGTTATGCTGTTTTCTTTCTCGGGATATTAAATTTTGTTCAATAATTCGTAAAATTGGCACCTTTAGACTTTGTTTTGTCTCCAACTTTCGTCTTTGATATGTTAATTTTGAGAGAATTAAAATATATGATCATTCTTTGTTTAAATCTTCGTTTTCTTCCTATTAGTGCTTTAGATTTTTTTTACCACGAATTATTCTGAAAATTGGGTGCTGATTATTGTTTTGAAAATTATTTCTTGTTGCTCAATTGTAGCTCAAGATGGATACTACTAAAGATGATGATTTCACATTCGCAAAGGTGAGTTTCCAGTTTCCACTCATTTCTTCAAGAATTTTCAGAGTTTATGAATGGAGAACGGTGGAGAAGGCTATATAGGGAGGAAGGTAAGATTGTATTTGGAAAGAAATGAAAAAAACTAAAATTTTCTCCAGACTGTAAAGACAACCAGTGTATATGATAAGTTTATAATTGGAAGAACAGACAGAGATAAAAAGTGGTGGACTAGAAGCGATAAAAAGCGGTTGTCCATCTGAATACAACATGTCCCCCAGAAAAAAAGTTTTGAAATATGTTGCTGTCTCCGTTGAACAAGATGTTAATATAAGAATTTTGGGTATTTATATTCAAGAATAGTGAGCGACAACATTCTGCCCACAGTAAGTTCAGATAGTTGTCGGTATGACTATAAAAAGTAGGCATACGTCAACCGAATGTTGTCCCTCTGAAACAAGCTATTGTCCCTCTGGAATCAAATATAGTCCCTCACAAAACAAGATGTTGTTTCCTAATAGTTGTCTGTAGTACTACAAAAACTGGATACACGTCCCAGGAGAACATGTGGATAATGAACTTGAAATTATGGATACTAAGCATCGTAAGTTCCATCGTGTTTCGTAAAATAACAACTGCCATATAGTGTTGTCCCTTCAAAACAAGATGTTGTCCGTCCGAAACAAGATGTTATCCCTCTGAAACCATATGTTGTCCCTTACAAACAAGATGTTGTCTCCCGGTAAGTTCGAATAGTTGTTTGTAATAGAAACTGGGCATACTTTGAGGGCAACATTGAGGGACAAGGTTCTGTCCGGTTGAATGGGATATAATTAAATATCAAGAATGGGGTACAGAGGCTTCAGCATCGATATAAAATTCTTGATTATCTATCCACAGTAATGATCGATGTAAAAGCCCTTAATTAGTCGCAGGTCACTAAGGATTAAAGCTGAATCAAATAAAATGAAATAAAATATATTTTTTCTCCACTAATTAAGAAAGTATTTGATTAAAATTGAATCCAGAAGTATGTTTATGTTCTTTAACTATTTGAAAAAACAAAAAATTGAATCCAGAAGGCGAATGATTGATGAAGAATGTTGATTATGTTGGCTTTGTGAGTCACAGAGACAGAAGACAAAACTTAAACTCTGAACTCCTTAATTTAACGTAAGGGAAGTGGGAGAGAGTCAAAAAAATTTACAATTTTAATGCTGTTTTAATACAGCAGAAAACAAGGACAAAATGGTCATATTCTATGTGAAAAAGGGGATGATTTAGAGGGGTTTTGGAAAAGGGGATAGTCCATAATAAAAATAAGAAAAGGGGCATGTAGAGTAATTAACTGTATTTATTATAAGAGATTGAGTAAGAGTTGTAGACGAGATACATGTATTTCCTGTTTGAATATTTAATTTTTTTTATAAAATCAATGAAAATTATCAAAAAAAAAATTATAATTCTCAAAAAATCTTTAAATATTTCCAAAAATGATCCGAAATTCCTAAAATAGCTGTCTCGATGTGGATTCTCTTAGCTCGAACTTCTTTGTCAGTGATCCAGCTGCTGGTTTAACCAAGCAATATTTCTTTTCAAATGTTAGCTTCTCCTCTTTGGCCTATATCCAATTGTTGGCTCGGAATAAAACGTCTTGAATAGTCGTTGGATGATTCACAGTGAGCTCCAATCTGAATCTTGATTCATGCCAAAGTCCATTTCGCAAGACAAATAGTGCGGCAGTTTGGGAAATTCCTGAAATTTTTGCTAGGATCTCCTTGAACTTTGAGATATGTTTCCTTAAGGGTTCGTGAGGACCCTGAGATAAATTTCAGAGATCACTATCTGATTTTCCTTTCTCCATGAGTACATAATACTACATGATGAAGGCTGAAGATAGCTCATCAAAGGTATTGATTGTTTCGGACTCAAGCTAGATGTACAAAAAATGGGCTTGGCTAGATAGATTTTCTGAGAAGAGTTTGCAATATCTGGCATCCTCCTCATGAGCTTCAAGCTTGATTCTTCCTGCTGCGATCCGGAAGGAAGCTAAATGACTCTTCTGATCACCCTTTCTATCATACATTGGTAGGTTGAGCCTTCGTGCGTCCTTGATTCGAAAGTTCGTAATTCGCGGAGTAAATGGGGATCCCTGTGTCTCCTCGATTACTCTGTTGACTTCGGGTGCCAAACTGGTAGCTTGATGGAACTTTGACTTTATTTCCCTCAATTCGAGATGGACTTTATCAAAGTTTGAGATGAGAGCTTGGCTCCTCTCATCCTGAGGATCAACTAGATCGTCATTATTGTGGTTTTCGTCGTCCGTTCCTTGGTTTCCTGCTGGGTTTAGTGCTGCAGGATTTCCAGGGGTCTGGGAATTGTGGACTCCGGGAGCAAACACGGGCGAGCACTTCCTGACGGATTCCTTGCAAAAAGAATCCAAGTAAGCAGAAATGGTTATATGGCTTTGGTTTAAACTTACCTAGGCACTTTTCATGGCAGCCATATCTCGTTCTAAGGTATCGAGTTTGGTAGCCAATCCAGATGTATTGTCGACAAGCTGCTTGAGAGTTTCAGCGATGTTAGTATCTGCCATAGTGGATTGTTATGAAAACGAAATAGATTTGATGAAGTAGAGGGGTGATTCTCCCTGCAGAAAACGCCAAAATGTGGATACTGGATCCAACACTCAATAGAAATATAGAATAAACTTGTAACGGAATCGTAAGAGTATTTGTAAAGGAAATTCTGTTGATAAAGTCGATAAAAATGTGTATTATTTCTCTCAGTAATTGGAGAGTCCTCCCTTTACAACGTATTAGAGGATTATATTTATACACAATAGAGAATTAAATACTCCTAATTAACTCTATGATTTTCCTTTAATGCATCGGTTTTGATCTTTCTTTAATTGTTTTAACGTCTTGCTTTTGAACCTGACTGGGTTTTCTTTTGGCTTCTTTCGGGCTTTTATCTCTTTAAACAGCTAGGTGTTTGCTGCTCCGCGAACTTTCGCCTCGTTCCTTTGGACTCTTTGGTGGTTCATCAGACTTGACCCTTTCAATCCGAACTATTTCTCCTTTACTGTGATGACGTGGCGGATATGTATTTGTGGCTCCTAACTGGCGAATCTTTGATTCGGGATCCGGTATCAACATAATATATATACAATATTCCAAAATTTTAAAAGATTTAGTTTCTTTATTTTTAGATGCAGTTATCTTAGTTTCCGAAATTCTAAATTTTTCCGAATATGTAATATAATATTTCTATAATATGTATTCTAAAAACCGTAGAACATAAAAACTTGCTAGAATGGTAGAATATGTATTCAAATTTTTTCAGAATTCATATTCTAAAAGTTTTAGAACACATATTCTAAACTTTCGATCCTAAAATTTCTAGAACATGTACAAATGGTAGAATACATATTCTAATCTTTTCAGAACATGTAGAAATGGTAGAATACGTAATCTACTATTTTCAAACGTTAGAAAACAAATTTTAAATTTTTTAGAACGACTTTCAAACCTCTAAAAATCTACTTAAAACTGCCTAAAATCAAAAAGTTTATTCTTCAAATCTTTTTTAAATTTATGTTTCTACATGTTTATCGATTTTTTAAAAAAAGTATTAATCTAGTAGTAGAGGTAGTTTAGAAAAAAGTGACAATTTATATATATATATATATATGGACAAAAAAAGTTGCTAGAACTCCTTTATTTCTAATTTTCCCTAAAAAGAATTTAAAAATAAATTATTTTACTATGAAATAATTGACTTCAAATAAAAAATATCAAAAATATCAGCAACCAATTTTCCCTAAAAAGAATTTTGACACATGTCTCTATCTCTTTCTTATCTCACAACCAATTTTTTGTTCAATCAGTCTACACCATGTGGCCAAATGGAGCCGTCTTCACCGAAATTCAACATGTTGAATCTTTTCAACATAGTTTAATACACCTTATTTTCAACAAATAATTCAACACAACATTGTAATCATTCAACTGTTGAATAATTTTATTGAACATGCCACTGTAAATATCTTTATAATTACAGTTTTGTCCCTATTTTGGCATTTATGTTACTTTTCCGAGAAGGAGAATAGTGGACATTTAAATTTCATTGCACTTTTTTCTCATAAAAAATTTTATGTACTACTGCGTTTCAATAAAAGAAAAAAATTGACAAAGAAGGAGTAAATATAAGTACTCCTTCTGTTTCTAATTAATCATATTTTTAACATTTTCAGATATATTATAAAATATATTATTAGATAGTGTGGTTTACTCACATTAGATTTTAGTTTAGTGATAACCGGTTTGTACCGGATAGTTAATAATTGCGTATAAACTCTTTGTATCGTTTTATTTTACACTTAACAGAAGTATTGATTCAGTTCTAGATCTCTTTCTCTCTGGAGATGATCTTCATTTTCTTCAATGGAGTGAATCTTGTTTACGTTCAACTTCATGATTTCTAACACATATTAAACGTTGATTATAAATGCATAATTTTTATGATTAATAAAGTTCTATAATTCTAAACCAATAGTATTCAATTATTTTTTTTGAAGTTTACAATTCATCATTAATAACTAATAAAAATACATAAAAAACCTTTAAAATGTATTTTTTTGAAACAATTTATTTTTAAAGAAATCGGATTAATAAGGAATATACGAAGTATTTTACCTTTGGATGTTAAATAATATAAAAATTTTACAAAAAAAAAGACTTTAAACATTGCATTACTTTAGAGGTTAATTGACAACTCATTATACAAAACAATTGAAAGTGTCTTTTTATGCATCTAAAACCATCAATATTAACATATTTAAATTGAACGATGTTTCCGTCGTTCATTTGTAAATTACTAAATCCCCTTCAATTGATACACTAAACTAATCTAGTTTCCATGTGTTCTCTAATCATAATTTATGCACATGATTTTGCGAGATTATAAGAATGCGAATGTTTTATTCATGCATTATGTTAAAAAATCTTGTACTGCTAGTTTCCGTAAGAGGCAACTTTTAAGGCTTTTTTTGACTAGTTCTTCGATAGATTTGGTTTATAGCTTAATCAAAATGTTAGACTGTTCTTTTATGTTATAAAGTAAAAATACCAGTTCGGTTGTTGGTCTGCAAATATGTGGAAGTAACCTTACAGAAAATACAAAAATATATATGTCTGTTCGAGAGTGAGCCGCGGCGGGAGGCACCCACCAGCGACCAAAAAATAGCTTTACTTCTTCTTCACCTGTTCTTCATCTCTCCTCTTCTCTCTCTTCATATCTGTCGCAGCGACTTCATTTTCGAAAATTCGGAGTCGCCGAGAATCACAGCGATCATCACCCAAGCTTTGTCATGAAACAGCGGCAGTCGCTCGTTCTTTAACATGACTATTTTGGAAGCGCTGGCTTCTTTAAATAACAGTCGCTGGTGACTGTTAAAAGAACATGACTTATGTTTTAGATGACATTGGTGCCCTAGAACATATATATATATTTATAGCTGAAGCCCATAGTTTTTCATATACAACAACAAAACTACACCATCTCTAATAATCCGCGAAAGGCAGAACAAAACTAACAGCAAATCTGCCTTCTACTTGACTGCTTCGTGCATTCCTCATTTGTATCATTGGAACCAAGTGATGGGAGTGGGAGTAGTGCTGACTTGAGGAAGCTGCGGAATCAAACAGTTTTGTTGTTGCTGCCATTGTTGCAAGCCAAAACCAAATGTGGGCTCTTGTGCTTGTTGAGGAAAAGATAAACCAGTGCTTCCACTATTCTCTTCTATCTCATTCCCTGCTTCATCCATTACCACATCCTCACCTGTCTCATCTAACTCAGTAATCTCTAGCGTACGCGGTTGTTGGGAGGGTTGGAAATTTCCGAGGGACTGTGAGTAAAGAGACTGAGAAGGATTCCAGCAAACAACTGCTTGATACTCGTTTGACATTTGATCTTCATGGTAGTTATCATCAGCTCTTGTTGCATCGTGAATGAATCTATCTGCAAAAGAAATATAGAGGAGGATATTCAAAATTTAGGCACCCATCCGTACTTTTTCCAGATTCCGAATCAAAAGCCAGAGGCAAATAACGGCACAAAGCTTAACAAAAATCAAACACCATGGCACAGCAAATACCCTCATAATGTTAATGACCAAGCTCCCCATTAAACTATATGACATCATATCATACAAGTGATTAACTTTGAAGAGGAAACAAACAATTGACGGTGCAAAGACAGAAACAACTAAATGAGCTACGATATCTTAGTAATATAGTCCCTAAGAATATCACAAATTCACTTTAACCACATAATCCTAAAGCATGGGTTCAATCTTAACATTACTTAATGAGCTATGTTATCTTAGTAATATAGCTTAAAAGATTATCTCAAAGCCTTTTCACAAATCTCTTAAGATTGTTTGCTGAAACTTACCTTCACTGTCACTAATTCACTTCAATCACATTGCTATACATAATCCGAAAGCATTAATTCAATCAACACATCAACAAATTTCGTTAAAAAGTTGAAAAGAAGCTTACTCTTTAACCCAGAAATCAAGTCTCTATCAACAAATAGGTTCACAGAAGAAGAAGGCTGATGACAATGAAGAGGCTTAAATAGAACAATCGCTCTTTCATCGTTTACAACTCCAGGCTCGAGTTCTTCCGTAGCCATCGCCATATCTGTTTCCTCTTCTTCCATAATCGGTGGCAAATCCACATCCTGATCAAAGTATATAAACCCAAATTCATCAAAATCACAAAACCTAGGGTTTCAAATTTCAAAAAACTCAGAAAAACATACGAATTTTACCAGACGACGAATCTTTCTGGCTGGTGAAGAGAGGAAAAAATCTGAAAATTCTTCGTTTACTCGATCAATATCTTTCCTCTTCATCGGCAAGTGCTCGTTCTCCGCCATAGTAGTAATTTCCAACGGCAAAGTGAAGCTTCAAGTAGAAATACTCAACTTTTAGTAAAAATCTGGAGAAGAAAGGAAGCTTTACATGTATAGGGGAGAGGAAGGGGCCTTTCTCAGATTCTCCAGCGGAATCCAGTATAAAACTGTCTCATTCATGGAATTTTCCAGTTATCTTTTTATTTGGTTAAGAGATTCCCCGGTTTGGCTTATACCAATCCAACATTTCGATATTTTATCATTAGTGTTCTCTTCTCTAAATTGTTTTTATAAATTAAATCTTCAATTCGTGAAACTACTTGCTGTTTTTCTTATCATTCTCCATCTATACTATTAATCGAGTAGGAGGGATAAAAAAAAAAAAGTCATTTAAACTATATTTTTCGATATATACGGTTTATGTCATTGCTTTAATATGTTTTAAAAAATTAAAAAATAATAATGAAGTACAAAGTCAGAATAAAATTATCGCATAAGCCGGATCCCTTTTTTTGTGTTATAATTTATTTGTTACGAATTGATAATTATCCATTTTAATATTTCTCTTATACCGATATGTTTTTATCGATTTAACACTACTATAAATACATATTATACCTTTGTAAATGTAGAAGTTAAAAAAGTAATAATAATAAGACATATATTATCTCTACTCTATCTCTCTCTCGACACCTCCTCTCCATTTTCTTAAATTTTCTTATTTAAACGACACATATATATATACATACATATATACACACACACATATATATATAAACATACTACATATATTAAAAGTTTTTAATACGTTATCAGCATGACTCGTTCTAATACCGAAAAAGTGAGATTTAATTTATATTTTAATTTATGTTTAATTTATGTTTAATTTATTTTCTGTTAATGGAAAGATAGGCTATGCCTTCTCCACTTATATGTTATTTCAGGATGATAGGCGCTGCCTTCCCTGAATCGATCGTTATTGGAGGCTATATTTTTTTACAATCATAACCATATGGTAGGTTCTGCCACCTCAAACGGCTTATGATCATATGGTAGATTATGTCACCTCAGATTAGTGCCTTATTTATAATTAAATGTCCAAAAAACATTTATTGAAAAAGTTACAGAAGAACTCTATGTCTAAAAAACATACATGAAAAGTTTTCGAAGAACTACATAATAAATTTGTCCAGAGACAAATCATACGCTTTAAATTATTGTTCTTTTAATTTTTATTTATTATCGTAAATTATATGTTATTTTAATTTATGTTTTTATTATGCTTACAAATTTTAAAATTTTATCATGCCATTTAAATTAGATTTTTTAAGTTGAATTTTAATTAAATTTATGTTTAATAAATTATTATACAGTTATCATGTCAAATTTAGCAAAACTCGAGATTGATGCCCTTGATATATCTGGAAATAATTATATGAGGTGGGCAGTTGCAGCAAAGATGCATTTAAAAGGAAGAGGGCTCCTTGATACCATCGATAAATCAAAGTCAACTCCAGAAGAGAAAAAAGTTAACACTATGATATTTTTAAACCACAATATCCATAATGGTTTAAAAGATGAATATATGATAAAAGAAGATCTTGCAGATCTTTGGCAATCACTCAAAGATAGGTTTGATCACCAGAAATATGTGATCTTACCGAAAGCTAAACATGAGTGGTTGAATATCCGGTTTCAAGATTACAAAATTGTTAGTGAATATAATTCCGCTTTGTTTGGAATTACTTCCAAGATAATTCTATGTGGAGAGAAGATAAGTAATTATGATATGATCGAGAAAACTCTCCAAACTTTTCAATCCTAGAAATGTAATCCTACAACAATAATACAGGGTGAATGGATACCAGAAGTATTCAGAGTTGATGCAAGTTCTATTGGTAGCTAAAGAAAATAATGAACTTGTGATGTTAAGCCATCAAACTCGTCCTACTGGATTAACTTCATTCACAGAAGCGAGTGTTGCGTCATAATTATGGATGAGGACGCAGTCGAGGTTATGATAGTGGCCATGGACGAGGAGGATATAGACGTGGACGTGGACAAGGAAAAAGGTTCCGTCCTAATGATTTTAACACTAAAAGAAATAATAAAAAGTTCAAAAGAAACGAAGTTGGTCATAAGCAGCATGAGAATGCTTGCTATAGATGCGGCATGAAAGAACATTGGTCTCGTACCT